>PIJE02001377.1:46636-69136 GCA_002895965.2 Coryphaenoides rupestris
CGCGACGCGAGAGCTTTGTTTCTTTATTTCGTGTCGTACTTTCATTCATGGGGGCAGAGTCACAACACACAATGCGGATTATCTGGAGTTGTGTTTAAAAAAAATGTCTGCCTTTTGTTTTCACTAATCAGCACTGTGTAGTCTTCCTTGTAGAGAGGAGAGAGAGAGAGAGAGAGAGAGAGAGAGAGAGAGAGAGAGAGAGAGAGAGAGAGAGAGTAGAGAGAGAGAGAGACTTTGTGATTCATCAACACTCGGGGCTCCCAGCAGGACGTGAGGTCTCTCTCTCTGGGGTCGCTCCTCTCAGCTCGTTAAGATCACGTCTCCTGATCATATCTCTTATTGGCCCAATAAAACGTCACGGCAACCAGATAGTGGACTTGTTATGTCTATGATGAGTAAGCTCTCTCTATCTGTCCTCTTCACCCTCTCTCTCTCTCCCTGTCTCTCTCTGTCTCTCACTCTCTCTCTCTCTCTCTGTCTCTCACCCTCTCTCTGTCTCTCTCTGCTTCCCACCCCCTCGTCTCTCTCTCTCTCTCTCCTGTCTCCCACCCTCTCGCTCTCTCTCTCTCTGTCTCTCACCCCTCCTCTCTCTCTCTCTCTCTTTCACCCTCTCTCTCTCTTCTCTCTCACCCTCTCTCTGCTCTGTCTCTGTCTCTCTCTCTCTGTCTCTCACCCTCTCTCTCTCTCTCTCTCTGTCTCTCACTCTCTCTCTCTCTCTCTCTCTCCTCACATCCACCATCTCCTCTCCTCCTCCCCTCCCACGTGACTGCATGGTGCTTTGAACACCTCCTCTATCATACAGCTGTCTGTCTGTCTGTCTGTCTGCCTGTCTATCTGTATGTCTCTCTGTGTTTGTCTATCTGTCTGTCTGTCTATCTGTCTGGTCTGCCTGCCTCTATTACCCATGAACTGTCTCACATCCTCTCCATCCATCCCTTCAGGTGGAAATCATATTCTGCCGTCATGTGCTGCTGTGTCCTCTCCAGATGTGTCCTCTCCAGATGTGTCCTCTCTCCAGATTTGTCCTCTCCAGATGTGTCCTCTCTCCAGATGTGTCCTCTCCAGATGTGTCCTCTCCAGATGTGAGAACAGTGACCTGAACCCACCGGCTGGACACGCACTTTTGAGTTTCCTAGCCGTCGTTGCCGCGACGCGAGAGCTTTGTTTCTTTATTTCGTGTCGTACTTTCATTCATGGGGGCAGAGTCACAACAACAATGGCGGATTATCTGGAGTTGTGTTTAAAAAAAATTCTGCCTTTTGTTTTCACTAATCAGCACTGTGTAACCTTCCCTTGTAGAGAGAGAGAGAGAGAGAGAGAGAGCGAGAGAGAAAGAGAGAGAGAGAGAGAGAAGGAGACGAGAAACGAGAGACGAGAGACAAGAGGGGGAGAGAGGAGAGGAGAGGGGATAGAGAGGAAAAGGGGGGAGATAGATAAAGGGAGAGGGATGGAGGGAGAGAGACAGAAGGATAGAGAGAGTAGCTGTAGGCGATAAGGAAAACAGCACTCGATGTAAAGATAAGAGAGAGAGAGAGAGCGGAGGCAACAGGGACAGCAGAGCCCCTTGCAGAGTTGCTTTAAGAACATCTCGTTGTTCTGTCTCTCCGCCTGTGAACAGAGAACAGGCCCGACATGAAACAAAGCCACGGTAATGTTATTAGACAATGCTTCTTTTCATCAATTAAACTACCACACGCTTCTTGAAACCACGAGCTTCTAAGGAGCGTGGGTTTGTTTTTTTAACTCGGTTGTAGATCTGTCTTCTGATTTCACATAAAATCCAATTGGATGATGAGAGATGCTTCCGGGAGCGGGCCGATGGTGGGATGTTGCAAGATGCAACGGCCATGAAACATTGATACAAGCTCATGTTTGGAGAGGAAACATGTCAGACCGAGATAGATTGAGAAGGAAAGACAGTGAGGGAAGTCAGAGATTGAGCAAGAGAGAGAGATTGGGCGAGGGAGATGGAGACTACACAAGAAAGAGATCAAGCAAACGAGGAAGAGATTGATATTGAGAGAGACAGAGAGAGTAAGGACGAGAGGGTAAGAGAATGAGACAGTCAATAAGTAAGAGCGAGACAGTGAGAAAGAACAAAGCAAGCATGGAAAATGGGAGGGAGAGAGAGAGGGAGAGAGGGAGAGCGAGAGAGAGGACTTGAGGACATGGGTGCAAAGACGTTGAATGTAAAAGCAAAAAAACAAGAACTGCAGTTAAGAGAGAGAAGAGAGAAAAGGAGTTACTCGTCGGAGTTAGAAAAGGAGGAGGAGGAGGAGGAGGAGGAGGTGGAGGAGGACGAGGAGGCGCAGGAGGAGATCTGCGTGTGATCGTGGAGCGCGGCGCTCCATGGCGCTGCTGATGTCAGCACATTTGAAACAAACCACCTGGGCATTGGAATGCCGCGGGACAGGCGAGAGACACTGAGATATAATAGAGGGAGAGAGAGAGATAATAGGGAGAGAGGCAGAGGCAGTGTATTCATCAAGCCCTGGTTCTTACCATGAGAGAATATCTCCTCCATCCAGGAGATCTGTGGAAATGGAAATGAGGAGCAAGGGAGGAGGAGGAGGAGGAGGAGGAGAGAGAAGACAGAGAGAGAGTGAGAGAGAAAGAGAGAGAGAGAGAGCAAACAGCGATCATTCCCAGATGGCTGAACTCTGAGAAGTTCTGGAGCTGGCGGACTTCGCCCGACAACTTTTGAGGTTCCAAGAAAAGAGAAGAGGCATGAAAAAAAAGGACGGCACGAAAACTCCCAACTCTTAAAACTTCAGCGTACGCCGTGAAACTTTACAAAAGACCCTGCGTGCCGCGGGAATCACGTTTGAAAATGGATTCCTCCCGACGGTAGACGGAGGTGGGGCTGAGCGTTGTACGGTGGGAGAGCCCAGGGGGGTGCAGAAACAAGGTGAAGACGATTTAAAAGAATCCGGCACTAATCCGTGTCGACGACCCGCAGGAAATGGTGTGGAGCTTTGTACAATAATACACTTCCTGTGAGAGACATCACTTCCTGTGAGAGACATCACTTCCTGTGCTCCCGGGGATGCCCGCCTGCCTGACTTCCTGAAACTGTGTGAAGCCTCTCCGTGGAGCCTGCTGGGTTTTTCTTTCTGTTGTGACAACCCAGACGAGAAGCAGCACCATGGACAGCGCTTCAAGCCGCTGTCCATGGTGCTGCTAGCCGAACCGGCGGGAGCACAGCGGTTCCCACTCGGCTCATCAGCGGGCCGAGCGGAGACAGCTGAGGGCAATGAGAATTAGGGGGAACGGGATAAAACCAGTGGGGTTGAGTTGGCGGGGGGGGGTGGCATGCATGGCGCTAACCGAGTGGATTGTTTTATGCCCCGAACAGGACTGACCCCATACCCCGCGGAGCACGGCTACCCGGAGGAGGAGACCCCGGACGGAGATCCCCTGTCTAGTTGCTCCTTTGGATGGTCATTCCCTGAGTGCATTGGTGTTGTTGATAATAAACGGCCCGCAACAGGAGCCTACCAGACTGTGTGTCGTCTCTAGCGTCTCACCTACGCCTCGACTGGGTTGCCACAGTGTGGTATAATGTGCACAGTGCGTTCTCCGCATTAAATACACACACACACCCAGCAAGCTCCTCTGCACCCCGTATCCCGATCCATGTGACCGGGAAACTCACGTCACTGCCCTGAATTTGTCCTGGTGAAAGTTTTTCAAGTTTGGTGTGTGTGTGACTGTGTGTGTGTGTGTGTGTGTGTGTGTGTGTGTGGGTATGTGTGTGTCTCAGTGTGTTCGTTTGGGGAGTAGGTGTGTGTTTGACTGAGTGTGTGTGTGTGTGTGTGTGTGTGTGTGTGTGTGTGTGTGTGGTGTGTGTGTGTGTGTGTGTTTTGGTGTCAGTGTGTGTGTGTGTGTGTGTGTGTGTGTGTATGTCCTTGGGAGTGAGATCGTATTCCTTGGGTCCAGGGGCCAGGGGCTTTGGATCCAACTGTGGTCAAGGTACCAGAAAATGTGTAGTGTGTGTGTATGTGTGTGGTGTGTGTGGTGTGTGTGTGTGATGTGTGTGTGTGTGTGTGTGTGTGTGTGTGCAGAGAGAGAGAGAGAGAGTCCATCAGTACTTGTGGTAGAGAAGCTGCAGTGGACATGTGTTCAGTCATGATAACAGAGAGGAGGGGATTTGTGAGTGTGTGTGTGTGTGTGTGTGTGTGTGTGTGTGTGTGTGTGTGTGTGTGTGTGTGTGTGTGTGTGTGTGTGTGTCAGTGTCTGGATTGCAAGCAACCTGCACACTTACACAGGTGAGTGAGAAGGAGACAGTGAGATGAAGGAAGAGGAAGTGGAATAAAAAAAGCAAGTTGTCGTTAAATGAGGATGAGGCATATACAGTGTATATATATATATATATAGAGAGAGAGAGAGAGAGAGAGAGAGAGAGAGAGAGAGAGAGACGAAGAGAGAGAGAGGAGGAGTGAGAAAGAGAGTGAGAGAGAAAATGGAGGAGAGAGAGAAGTGAAGGTACGGAGATTAGGGGAGAGAGAATGAGAAAGAGCGAGAGAGCTAGGATATGAGAGAGAATAAATGAGAGAGCTAACCTGGAACCTGAGGTAGGGGTGGAGACGAGTATAGCCAGAGATAAGGTGGGAGCTAGAGGAGAAGGAGGGAGAGAGAGATAGGTAGGTAGAGAGAATAACGAGAGAGAGAGAGAGAGGAGAGAGAGAGAGAGAGGGGTACAGATAGAGGTTTCAGAAAGACTGTAAAATGTCAGTGGCTAAACAGCTCTGATGAAGAGGTTTAGCCGCTTAGCGTTAGCCCCCTGAATACCGAAACACTCTACCTGCTGCACCTCTGCCCAGGTGTATGCACACACACACACACACACACACACACACACACACACACACCGAGAGCGTTACCCCCTGGGGGGAGGACAAGGGCAGAGTCAATGTCGGCCGGCGAGATACTGGAGGAGGCATTCATCACCACCGCCGCAGCAGCGTTGGCGTGGCGACGGCCGCCGAGCACCGGGGCGGGTTCTAGGTATTAGGTTCCAATCCCGACGTCCCCATGCAGCCTACCTGTAGCAAGACATTCCCTAATCCCTGCTCACAGATCCCCATGTATGGCTCGCAAGATAGTCTGTTTGACTCTCCAGTCTAAAGGTTGTGGGTTGGAACCCCACATTCACATTCACATCCACATTGCCCTCGAGCGTTTCCTTGCCCTTGAGCCAGCAGCTCTGCTCCATACCTGCTCATGAATGTAAAACGTGGGTCTGCATTCAAGGCTTGTAGTTAGGAATGAACTGCAGGGGCCCACCGTCTTCCTGGTGTGTAGCTGGGCATATTTGGAGAGGTGCCCTAACCTATCGAACTCCAGTAAACTGCACGCCAACAGCTATTTGACACCTGTAGTGTAATCTGGCCTTGAGTGCGCTCCGTGCTTTGCTCAGTAACTCTTGGTCCAGCTGTGTATCTCTTACTCACCGGCCTCCCCGCAGGCCTCGGCGCAGCCATTAGACATCCTCTGATGCAGCACTTTCCTTCCGCTCAGGCGGACATATTCCCTGACTTCACCAATCGCCGTGAAGGATCGCAATGAGGGATTGGCATCCCAGACTAAACAATGACAAAACGCCCCCGCTGGACGAGTATTGGCAGCTTGTGTTGATCCACCCCCCCCCCCCCCCCCCCCCCCCCACGCTAGAAACACGCCTCCACTGGGAGAGGTTTATCATTAATTATGCTTTACAGTGAATAGAGAGGGTAAGACAGGGGTCAGGGGTTAGATCAGGGGTCTTCAACGTTTTTCAGGCCAAGGACCCCCAAGCTGATGGAGTGATGGAGCAGGGACCCCCTACTATATATATTGAATACAATTGTGTTTTATATTAAACTGGGCCTAGTGCCATGCATAAACATAGCTAGTATAATAGTATAACACTATAACAGCTATTAAAATAATTCACAGATTCATGTTTTTATTTTAAACATACATGTAGAAGGGACAGTGAATCCTCAAGACATCTGTGGATGGCACACACACTCCCACATTAGTGAGATGTCTGACCCTGATGAGTAGCACACAACTTATCTAACCTTGGATGGATGGAGGTTGTCAGGTCGAGGGTCATATCAGGCTCAGGCTGCACCTTGACTGCACCTTGACCTGTATTTGTTTTTCAGGTGAGTGAGGAAAATCCACTTTCGCAAAGATATGTTGTTGCAAAGGACAAAAGGCTCATCATAGCTTTTGCTGCCAATTGTGGAAAGTCTTTCTGGCAAGAGATCCAGAACTGGGTGAGTGGTTTAGTTTCATATGTTTCTGAACGTACTGTCAGCGGACAGTTCGATGAGCTGATCCTCCTCTGTCACTGTCAGGCGTGTGCCGTCTGCTGCGTTGTCTCTGAATGGAAACTGTATCCGTGTCCTGTCCCTGCGCCAGGAGTCAGCCTCAGAAAAGTAGTTCCTAAATTGTCCCTTGAGCGCCGCCAAGTGCGCAAGAATTGCGCGCGTTACGGGAGGCGAGAGCACAGCGGAATCTCCCAGCTCATCCACTGATGGAAACATGGAAAATATTCCCTCCCCGACGCGCTAGCTCCATCTTCTGATTTTTTTTATAGAAAGCCTTCCATTCTGTCATACAGCTGAATGCATGTGTATTGCCACCTTGCATAGAACTGTTGAGTTTGTTCAGCTCAGAGATTAGAGAAGAGACGCGTTTGCAAGCACTCTTCTTGACTACATTGACAACTTTCACGACCGAGTCCATGACATCTGACAATTCAGCGCTCATGTCTTTGGCAACAAGTGACTCCCTGTGTAGCATGCAGTGCGTCCAAATCACTTGCGGAGCCACATCCCCTTACAGGCGCGATTAGTCCACTTTTAAGGCGCCCACAGACCAAGACGACTGCCCGATCGTCGCCAGAAAATGGAGTCTGGCGATTAATCTCCCCAAAAATCGAATTAAAACGATGGATCGTGATACGAAGATACTGGTGTTGTCAGCTCTCGGGCTTCTTCTTTTGGAAGAAGAAAGATGTCGCGAGCGGAAAATAAGGAGAAAACGTAATAAGTGGGAGAAGTCGTGGATACAACAGCGAGAAGCCCAAGGAGCTTTTCCGAATTTGCTGGGTTTTCAATTGTGATTATTCAGAAGGATCAATAAAAATCATATGAATCATAATTGCCTCATGTAGCATCATCACTGCAAAGTCACCCACACTAGCGTCATAGATGTTGGAAACATGCCGCATAGTTTTTGGGAATAATGGAATGTGAATGGAATGTGAAAAGTTCAAATGGTCAAGTTAATGTATTCATGAATCGGCATTTATCAGTGGTGACATTTCTTGTGTCAGCTCAATGTGTGGGGTAATCCTGTGCTTACATGGGAATGGAGGTCCAGACGACCACGCCTTAACATTCAGTGTTCACTTTATGTGAATGATGTCCACAGACAACACTGACTGGCCCTCATTCAGATGAGCAGTTCATGACCTATTATATAAGACAATAGTAGTGTGATATATCTTGGCATACCTGTATTCACATCTAGTCTATGTTGAAATAGAGTGAAGGTGACACACATTGCAAATGAGATTAGCAAGACATTATTGCTGAATAGTTAATGGGGGAAGGAGATCATGGAATGAATGGAGGACCAGACGACCAGACGACCATGCTCGCAGTTTTCACTTGGAATGAATGATGTCCACAGACAACACTGACTGGCCCTCATTCAGATTGCAATATGAGCAGTTCATGACCTATTATATAAGACAATAGTAGTGTGATATATCTTGGCATAGTTGTATTCATGTGTAGACTATGTTGAAATGGGGTGAAGGTGACACAGAAGCAAGGCAAAACGTGATGTTACAGTGGATAATGGATTTTGTTTAATCCACAAGTTCCACATCATTTATTATTATCATCATCATCATCAGAACAGTGGAAAAATACAGGGAAATTTGCTTTTTCAAAGATATGTTTTTATTGTAAGAAGTAATAAAGTATAAAATGTAATAAAGTAGTAAGTATAAAAATGTATATATGTTACACGAAACAGCGACGGTCTATCCTCCACCATGCTGACAAATTGTTCCTCGATTTCTTCAGTCCACATGATCCAAGAATTCAATATCAACTATCAAGTCAAAAACGATGCCAAACAATGCGTTGTCGACATGTCTGCTTTTTCACTGTTTATCTGGTATGTTTACCATCCTCACTTCCGGGCTTCACTGATTCGCGAGTCAAGGGATAGCCCTCCACCAATCAGATTGGTCAGACTGAACGACCGGTAGTGGCCGATGACACATGTTGAATCGGCTGAAAAGAACGCCGACGACATTAACGACGGCCGACCTCACCGAACACACCAAAGAGACTCATGTCACCGACCTCTCAAGACTCTCCGACGCCCGATTTTCGGCCCGGTGTGTGGCGGCCTTTAAATCATCCAATTGTAATGCAAATGCATCCACCGACCTCAGCTTCTCCATCAGTTGCACCCTCACATCAGATGCCATCTCCTCAATACGGCGAGCAATGGTTATGTCCGACACTGGAATAGTTTTCAGTTTATTAATGTCAATATCATTCACATACATTGTTTTACACATGTCAGTCGCTGAAGGCAATATTAAATCCTCTCCAAGTGTGTATGGCTGTTTCTTCTGGGCAATCAGAAGAGCAACTTGATGAGAGCATTTCAAAGCTAGCTCACCAACTTTGGCTGATTTTCTCATCAATGTCTGTTGACCTTGGAGGGATTTGAGACGAGCTTGGAAGTATTCAACAGGTTTGTCTTTTAAGTGGCTGTGGGTTGTCTCTAAGTGACGCTGCGGCTTTGATGGCTTCATAGAGCAAATGACACACATTGGTAATTCAATGTCATCGGTCTCCTTGAAGGTAAATCCAAACTTCTGATAATTATCCGGGTCTTCTCTCGTTTGCGCTTACCCTCATCAGCTGCTAGCTACATCAGCAGCAGGTGCCGCCTCGCCACTTGCATTTTCACCGGTGGTCTCTGAGGTGGAGGGTATCTCTCTTGTGCTTGTGGAGTTTTTTGGTCGAGTTACAAAACGATCAATTTTCGCTCAGACCAATGCCCATACACTTGGCATCATAATATACTGGCCTCAGTACTGGCTGTTGTGGACAGGAGCTAAGCAGCGTTTCACACTTGCATTTTTGAAAGAGGGTTAGCACCGCTTTTAAGCCTGGGTTAACTAACCCTGCTACGAAGCAGGGTTAGCACCGCTTTTGCAGTGCTATCCCCGAAATGCGGTGCCAAGAACAATAGTGTGAAACATTGTGGGGTTAGAACGTAACAGCGATATCAACGACTATCCATCCAACCACAGACCGCAACCTCACCTCATTTACACATTAACGCGCTAATCATCTGTGAAGGCGATCTTGAACATCAATTTCTCTGTACTTAAAATAAAATCGAAAACCTCCTCATATACTCTTCTCTTCTCCAGTTTCATTTTTATTCTCTCTCGTCGCTCTCTCTTTTTTTGTCTGTGTGTTTAATTAGTATCTCCATCACCGCTGCTTGATGCCGCCATTTTGACAGTTAAGCGGCTAAAACGTAAACAAAGGTCGCGTGCTGGGCCGGTCCACGCTTAACCCGGAGTCTACAAGCTCACCAGGTCGTGAAATTTCCTGAACACATGAATACCCGGGGGGTCAATATGTTTAGCACCAGGGTTAAAGTTAACCCTGGGCTAACATATTCAAGGGGTGAAAAGCCTATATTGTATACAAGAGGCTTGGAGGGACAGGCTTAAGGTCTACGTGCTGTGAGTTGAACCCTGCTCCAGCTCTGAGAGAGCTGCTGATGTGTCGGTGAAATTGTGTGCATTGCTGACTGGAAAGATAGACGCCTTCTGCATCCATTTATTCATTCACTACAATATGTTGGATTCATGTTAATGTGGCATTTAAAGACATTTAAATTATGTGGGAACGTTTTTTTAAATTTGTATAAAAAATTGTCTAGTCAACCAAACATTTCGCGACCCCACTGTAGTACCCCCGCGGACCTCCTAGGGGTCGCAGACCCCCTGTTGAAGACCTCTGGGTTAGATAGTAAAGACAGATCTTTCAGGAGCAGGTAGGGGTTAGACAGTACAGAGACAGGTCATTAAGGAGCAGGTAGGGGTTAGACAGTACAGAGACAGATCATGAAGGAGCAGGTAGGGGTTAGACAGTACAGAGACAGGCCATGAAGGAGCAGGTAGGGGTTAGACAGTACAGAGACAGGTCATTAAGGAGCAGGTAGGGGTTAGACAGTACAGAGACAGGTCCTCTTGGTGGTGGTTGTTCCACGATCTTTATGTTTTTGTCTCGGTGACTCACCGCCTGACACCGACGTCTGACGCGTCTGTAATAATCTTCAATTCGCGTGACCTTTGATGCCGCCGCCGGCTGATTTCTGCCCCGCGCGCCGGTGACTGATTTCTGCTAATCCTCTCCTTACATCTCGCGCTTCATATGAAATCAAGTGTTGAGGTTTTTCCCGGGTCTGTGGCAGCTCGCCGTAATGAAGTTGGCATTTCACGCTCCGCGCCGGCGTTCGGCAGACCGGCGGTTAGAGCTTCCGTGCTGACTGATTGTCATGCTCTTGAATTTCACCTGTGATCGGTTAAATACCTGGCTGGCTGGAAAGGGAATTACATCCGTCCTAAATGAGGTTAAGCTCTCCGAAGTGCTCAAACGCTCAGACACTCGATCATTCGGAGAAGTACGGCGGAATCTCACGATGTCATGTGAGGTTTTTTAGAAGTACGAGGAGTAACTGTCACAGTACTAAAACTGGAATTAGTGGTTCAGGAAAAGTTTGCCTGACACGCTAGAGGCTTTGCGTATTTTGAGTAAGTTTGAGTTTTATGGAAGCCATCGGAAGATACAGAGCTATACGCTCGCATCGTATCGCATCCAGGAAGAGAGCAAGGCTGGATCGCTAACATCTTCAAGGTACCAAGGGTGTTGCCATTCCAACTTCACCAGACTTTATACAAACAGTGACACACACCCACTTTGTCACTTTTTCCACTTTTCACTTCTGGCACACACACACACACACACACACACACACACACCACACAAGGAATCGAGATAAGGATACATTCTCCCTAAAGAGCCGTAAACTGTTTCAGTAAATCTCTGGCTTTTTAATGGCCTGCATTACATCTCTCTCCATCTCCGCATCTGTCTTCATTAGGGGACCTGAAGCTCCTCTGGTCCCCACTGCTGGCAGTCCTCACCTCAATCGAACACCAACCCTCCCTGTAGAAATCAGCATTGCGCTTTCTCTCTCTGTGTCTAGTGGGTGAAATCCATTCTGTTCCCACTCGTCCCTCGCGGTATTTTGCCGACCCTCCTGCCAGTTGTCACCGTGCCAGCTTCTAATTCTCTCCCCGCTCGGTCCGATTTCCCCAGCGATGACATCCAGAAAAAAGAAACGTGCAAAAAAGCAGACTGCATCTCCTCCAGCTCTCTGGAAGCCCAACTGCCAAATGTTTCCATTAGCGAGGCCACTGGGGGTTGTGGTCCGAAGGAATAACGTCGTTCATTCTCTCGCCTTTTGGTCAGCCGAGACATTGCCAACCCGACCACAGGAGAGCCATTGGGTTGGAAAGACGTCGGCTAATCAGCCACTAGCTCACGTGAATGGGACAGCTTTAAAGGTTCTGCCTGTATTCTGTAATGTGGAGGTCTAGCTACCATGCTATTGATCTTAGACTCTTCACAGAAGGCCAACTGTGTTTCTCTCTTTCTGCATCGTTAATTTATTGTATGACAGCAAAGTATGTGGTTTATTGGAGCATGATAACAGATAATATAATAAACCAAACTGAAATGTAGATTTTTAAGTTTCAGGAATCCTGGGTCCATCCAATTCCATTGTAATATATAATAAACCACGTTATAATAAATTATTGACTTGGAGTATTACTACGTCAAAAGCCAATACTCTATAGTTTGCATGGAATATACAAAGACATGTCCTGTATTTGAAATGTAATTTTAAAGTATACTCCCCTTATCTGGACACGCCACTGAAAGCGATGGTGTCTGGCCTCCACGCCACGCTCAGGTCCCGGTCTTATCTCAGCACCTGGTGGACAGCTTCCAGGCCCTGGCACTTACGCGGTCATCTCAAGTCAGACTGCATTCAGACCCTCAGGACACCTTCAAATTAAAAGCCCCAGGGCTCCATTCCCAAACTTTTTTTTTTCGTTTTTGCTCTGACCCATCTGAATTTTGGTCAGTTAGTAATTATTCTCACATTCGCGGTTAGTAGAACTATGCCCTGAGAAGATATACTCGATATTCGAGTATACAGACATCTTCATACACCGTGATTCCACACCAAGAGAACATGAGTTAAGCAAACCTGACGACTCATGTCCCATTAACACTGAGGCCTCAGTAGGACAAGGACAAACTCCCCCAAACCCATAGGGAAGAGGAATAAACCTTGAGAAGGATCATATAGGAGGGATCTCTCTCGCCAGGAATGGCTACGAGGAGGACAAAAGGTGTCGCGAGGGCAGGCACTAAAAATAAACAGCAAGTAGAGAAAACAACAGATATGTAATCAACAGAAAGTTTGGTATATATATATATATGTATTGGTACATTTAGTTGTATAACAAAGTATATTCTATCAAATATATGTCCAATATATTTACATTTATAATCTTTTTTTTCCCTCGTGCAATTCTTTTCCTGGCAATGGCGGAAGCAGGGGAGTGGAACATGGGATTTAAAGGTCAGGAGAACGAAGGAGAGAAATCCGTCAGCAAATTTTATTACTTAATGCCTGGAAGCGACGTAAAAGCAGCGGGAGCACGGACAGAGTTTTACAGCGGTCCAATAATTCAGGTGGGTTGTGCTAAAAAAAAGGAAAGCAGCCCCTTTTCCAGCAGGATAAATGGTGAAACACATTCACTGGGGTTAACACGTAGCCACCGTCACTGCGGTTGTATGCTAAGTAGGCTATGCTAGTGCTAATAATGCTAACACGGCTTGTTGCTCAAGTAACCCCTTCATGGGCTCAGCTGGTGCACGACTCGACATGAATAAGGACAGTTCTGGAGAGAGGTTTGGCAAACACACACACACATCACACACACACACACACACACACAGACACATACACACAACGTACTTGTATATACACACACAAATACACACACACACACACACATCTCACTCATCACTCACTCACTCACTCACTCACTCACTCACTCACTCACACACACACAGGCACATACACGCAACATACTCGTATATACACACACAAATACACACACACACACACACACACACACACACACTCACTCACTCACTCACTCACTCACACACTCACACACAGGCACATACACGCAACATACTCGTATATACACACACAAATACACACACACACACACACACACACACACACACACACACACACACACACACACACACTCACTCACTCACTCACACACTCACACACAGGCACAATCACATGCGCACAAAGTTATGCCCTAAAAATATACAAAGTGGCTGTTCCCTAAAGGAACTGTTTATTTAACATAAATTATTTATATAACTTTAATGCCTACTGAATATTAATGAGCTAATCTCTTTAAGGAGGTTAAAATACAGAAAGGGAAATACTAGGAAAAAATAAAAACAACAACATATTAAAACAAACAGATATTATTCCAAGGATTTCCAAGAAACTTTCCGAAATGTCATTTTGGCCGAATTAACAATGCACACACACACACACACATGCACACACGCGCACGCATACACACACACACACACATGCACACACGCGCACACACACGCATACACACACACACACGCGTGCACACACACACTGCTTGACCAGTTTGTGTTCTCCATTTGTTCAGGTTATTTTTGTAGTTATTCTTGGTTGTCGGTAGGATATTGAACAGTGAACGTTGCAAGGCTGAAGGCTGCAAAACGCATCAAATTGAACAAAATCTTTCTGTGGCGGGAACATTCTCAGCCTTCAGGACCGTATGTCCTGAAGGCTGAGAGCTCCCTCTCAGTCTGCCTAACTCACGGCTTGTCACTGTCTGTCTTGTCTGTCTGCTTTCCTCACCGAGAGCAGAACCACTGCCAGAGTCAGAGGTTTGATTCCCACCAGAAATGCACGACACAAACCCTACCAGGGTCAGGGGTTTGATTCCCACAGGTAGAGCAAGGCGTTAACACTGCCAGGGTTCAGGTTTCTATTCCCACTGTGGCCACCAATGCTAAGAATGTATCATACTCATTTAACATTACAACCAATGGGAAATTACCAAAAGAACTATTCTCAACTTTTGAAAGCGCTACGCTGCACAGCGCTTTTCAAAAGTTGAGAACAGTTCCACTTGTTGAGAAATGTGCATATGACCTGGCCCGCCTTTTATCAGCTGACCAAGAAGTGGTTGGGATTATGGAGCAGGACAGCCACATTGCCAAAACACAATGAAAATGAACAACATTCAAGACGAAGAAAACGTTGCTACAGGTGGAAAGGTTTGTGATATTCTGGGCGGCAGTAGCTCTGGAGGTAAGAGCGGTTGCTTGGTAACAGGAAGGTTGCCTGTCAAGTAAAATGCAGTACAATATCAAACACAAAGAAGCCATCGTATCGAACTGACCAATGAAACTAAATGTGTTGCGAGAGCCACTCTTTTCAATTTTCAGCACAAAATCCACTCCGGCCAGACCCTTCACTTCATACAAAGATGTGTGAACCTGCCCTAAGATAACAACGTCCACCAAACATAGTTTCGTTGAAGACAGCTTTGGCTTTTTGTCACCTCTGGGTCTCCCCTCGCTCTGAATGCAGCTTTGATTGAACATAATATTCATATCCACATTTAGCTTAAAAACATGTGCAGTTCCTTCTTCTCCTTCAAGAAACTTAGTGATTTAACTAAAACACTGAGGATAAGTATCGGGTCTGAACACCGTAGTACAGAGACAGCCAGGTATATATAACAGTCAGACGATAATTTCCAACCCGCTGCCCCCTAAGGCCGCGGTCCTATAATTAAGGTGATATTTCTCCTGGTTATAGAATAGGGGGAACAATATATACCCGGAACGTAATCATCTGCCATTGTTGTGGTGGGCTGACTGAATTAAGAACTGACGAATGAGCTTTCCATCGAGGGAAATGTTCCGACCCTTTATTATCCGTAAGTCTTACTCTTATTATCCTAAAGGTTACTCAAGGTTATGTGAATGAGAATATTTGGATTCATGCTAGCTTGTATACATACATGTATGCATACATACATACATACTATACATACATACTATACATACATACATACTGTACATACATACATACATACATACATACATACTATACATACATACATACATACATACACGTCTACGCACACACTTGTACATACCCACATACATTCTTTCACGTATACACACACACACACACACACACACACACACACACACACACGCACACACACACACACACACACACGCACACACACACACACAGCTCTAGATGGACTTTGGGTGCTTTCCCTCCGCTGGCTTTTGGCCAAAACATTTTGAGACGACTTATTTAGAATAATTTATGTGGCGAAGATGTAACGCTGGAGGAACTATGATGTATACTTTATATTTGTAGACCGCAATGACGCCATGATGTATTCTTTATATTCACAACAGAAAGTAAATATTGCTTCCCAAGCTGCCACGGATACCAGGAAGTTGTCGGAAACCAAACGAAGCCGCCAGCGTGTCAAGGTGTTTGGTCCGGCCGGCCAGACCCGCTCAGACCTGCCGTCCTGCAGCACCGCTGTTGGCATTGTAGCTTCCTTCTTTCCCACGTTGCAAGTCAGCCAAAACCAAAAAGGTGTTTGGACGTGTTCCCGGTCAGGACGGTTCTCCCCCACCTCTCGTCGTCATCGTGTCATAGCCATGGATACCGACGATGCCCTTCCGGAGTCCTCTGGCCGGCCAACCCTCCACCCTCCCCCCTCCCCCCTCTGGCGGCTGCTACGTAAGCTAGCATGGCGGGAAAGCGTGTGCTTTCGCCGGGCTCCGTGAATAATTCAGAGGCAGGATGTTCGTATCGCGAGGCAGGGAAAGTTTCCCGCTGGGAGCAGCAGGCAACTCTCATCACGATGGCGCAAGAAAACACCGTACTGCTCGACGGGGGGGCGGCGGGGGGGGGGGGGCGGGGGTCCGCTCTCGGCGAAGATAAATAGAGCTTGTGAGTTTGTGTGCACGCATGCGGTTGGCAAAAGCGTACGTGTGTGTGTGTGTGTGTGTTGTGTGTGTGTGTGTGTGGTGCGTGTGTGTGTATGTGTGTGTGTGAATGAGTCAGTGGGTGCGTTTGCGTGCTAGCACTTACGTGTGTCAGCTGTACATGCCCCGGCAACTGTTTATAGCGCACGCGTGTGTGGTGTGCGTGGTGTGTGTGTGTGTGTGTGTGTGTGTGGTGATCGCTGGTGCGTGTGCTTGTGTGTGCGCACCCCTGGCTGTGTGGGGCGTGAGTGCATGCAAGAGAGAGAGAGAGAGAGTGAGAGAGAGAGAGAGAGAAAGAGAGGGGGGGGAGTGGAGGAAAGAGACAATACCATCCTGGGGAAATTACTTTCAAAATAAGATATTGAGCGCACTTAACTGAGAAAAGCAGCGTTTTGTGAACACCTCGTAATGGAATGGAATGGAACATTGTTTCGCCGCGGCGGAGGAGAGGAGGACAATAATAGGGGAAGTTAAGGCCTCGTCTGAACGAGCTGAACAACTGAGAGCTTCCTCCTAGCTTCATCACATACTCTCTCTCCCCCCCTCTGAAGTGTCTCTCTCTCCCTCCCTCTCGTCTCTCTCTCTCTCTCCTCCGTCTCTGTCTCTCTCTCTCTCTTCCTCCATCTCTGTCTCTCTCTCTCTCTTCTCTCTCTGTCTATCTCTCTCTGTCTCTGTCTCTCTCTCTGTCTCTCTCTCTTGTCTCTCTCCTGTCTCTGTCCCCCTCCTTCTCTGTTCCATCCCTCTCTCTCTCTCTCTCTGTCTCCTCTCTCCCTCCATCTCTGTCTCTCTCTCTCTGTCTCTCTCACCCTAATTCTCTGTCTCTGTCTCTCTCTGTCTCTATCTCTGTCTCTCTCTCGTCTCTGTCCCCCTCCGTATCTGTCTCCCATCCCTCTCTCTCTCTCTCTCTCCTCTCTCTGTCTCCTTCTCCCTCATCTCTGTCTCTCTCTCTCTGTCTCTCTCACCCTAATTCTCATGTCTCTGGTCTCTTCTCTGTCTCTATCTCTGTCTCTCTCTCTCTCTCTCTGTCCCCCTCCTTCTCCTGTCTCCATCCCTCTCTCCTCTCTCTCTCTGTCTCTCTCTCCCTCATCTCTCTGTCTCTCTCTCTCTGTTTTTCTTTTCTTTCGGTCTGTCTGCCTGTCTCTCTCTCTCTCTGTCTCTGTCTGTCAGTTCAATTCAAAGAGGCTTTTATTGGCCTGGAAAAAACATTGCATTACATTGCCAAAGCAAGTGTGAAATAAAAACAGAAATATGCACGTACAATTACAGATAGAGCTATACTAGAAGAGAGGAATGTGTAAACAGAACTGTGTGAGCAAGTCTCTCTCTCTCCCTCTCCCTCCCTCCATCTCTGTCTCTCTGTGTGTCTCTCTGTCTATCTCTCTCTCTCTCTCTCTCTCTCTCTCTCTCTCTATCTCCCCTCTGTCTCTCTCTCTGTCTCTCTCTCTCTGTCTTTCTAGTGTTAGACAAAGAGTACACAGGACTGCTAGTGTATTTTAAGTGTTGTGTGTTTTGCATTCATGCAATTAGGAATTATTAATGTGCAAATGTTAACAATGTTAACAGCGAAGTCTCTCTCGCTCTGTCTCTGTCTCTGTCTCTCTCTCTCTCCCTCCTCCGAGTTGTACCTGAAACGCCCCACTCGGAGAGCTGGTGGAACTTCCTGTGACTTCACACCCATCCCTCTCCTCTTCCTGCCTCCCTCATCTTCCCCTCGCCATGTGCAATTAACTCTTTAATCATCCTTGGATTCCCTTGATACACGGTTACCAGCAGAGAGAGAGAGAGAGAGAGAGAGAGAGAGAGAGAGGAGAGAGAGAGGAGAAAGTTAGAGAGAGGAGTGCAAACGAGAGAGAGAGAGAGAGAGAGGGGGGGACGAGAGAGAGAGAGAGGGAGAGAAGGGAGATTTAGAGAGGAGAGTCAAACAAAACTGAGAAAGGATGAGAGAGAGAGAGAGAGAGCAAAGAATAACAGAGAGAAGAGGGAGGGGGGGGGGGAGGGGGGGGGGGAGGGGGGGTGGGGGGCGGGGTTTAGACAGAAGAGAGAGAAGAGACGAGAGAGAGAGAGAGATGAGAGAGAGAGAGAGAGAGAGAAGCTGTGACAGGTCATGTTGATGATGCGCTGAGGATATCTCCTGCACCTAATTACCTCAAAACTTCATCTGCAGCTTCCCTTTGAAGACGGACTCCTCGCAGGCAGACACACACTGTGTCTGCCTGCGAGATCGCTCACACCACACACACACACACACCCCAACCACACACACACACACACACACACACCCCAACCACACACACACACACACACACCCCAACCACACACACACACACACACACACACACACACACACACCACACACATATACACACTGCACACACACACACACACATACCATGGCATTCCCTGGTTGCCAGCGATACAAGAAGCAGATGAAGGAGAAGAAATTCACTCCGGGGTGTTTCAGTTTTAATTAATCAGATTCCCCCCCCCCCCCCCACTGCAATTTTGAATTCAAGGTTCAAGTTATGTGTTCCTTGTTTGGCTTGTTTTGAAGCAATGTTTTCAGACACATGGCACAGTTGTCCTTGATTGAAGTAGTGACACCAGCGTTCCAAAGTGTTTGGATGCTCGACAGAAGAGAATGAAAGTGGTAAAATTAACGGTGAACAACTGTTTCAAAATAGAGAAAAACTCTTGCAGTGTGAAAGTGTGACCTTGTTTATCTACATTTTTTTTTTTGCATAAATCATCCACGCTTGATATCCATGATAATTAAATTGCCTTATTATTGAATCAATTCAATTGTCTGTCCTCCACCATGGATAATAAATCCTGATATTAACCCCTGCTGTCCCATGCACATTCCAGAAACAGACCCCTATATATCTATATATACCCATAATGATCCCATCCACGCTGCCATGGCGCCCCACGGGCCCATAAGTCCCACCTTGTGCAGTGTAAGCACAATATCCCGGCGAGCGGTCGGCCGCTCTGTCTCCCGCGCGACGGCAAATCCTATAAAATTCCAATAATCCGAAGCTCCACGTATTAGCGCTCCCGCATGGCTAGGCCCATGGACGCGGCTAGCGGTCCGTTGCCGCCGCCGCTGCCACACTTAGCTCGTCCTCACGGGACAGAGCTGATACTTCAGGAAAATGGAGGAAGGAAAAAAATAATATATATATATATATACTGTATATATATATATACAGTATATATATATATACAGCCTGCCCAGCGAAGAACATCAAAAACAATGAAAACAAACCAATCTTTATTTATTCGTCCTGCTAAAGCTATGTCGTTCTTCTGTACACCTGTTTTTGGTTTTTCAGTTTTTTTCGTGTTTTAATTAAATACTAATAAATATAGGAAACACAAAAAAAAGGAATAATCGGAAATGAAAACAATAAGAAATAAGAAATCACAGATGTTAGTCTTGGTTGAATAGACTTGGCTGTCATTGGCTACATTTCCCCCCGACATTCCCATAATCGCCTGTCATCCTGGAAACGGGAGGAATGGGCGGGGGACAACGGGAGGGGGGGGGGGGGGGGGAGTGAGGACTGGTAGGGGAGGGGGTTGAGGACAGGTGAGCGTACAGGACATGACAGTTAATCACATCACGGCAATCTCTTACTGCGCTCCTTAAAACGCTCTGCTGGAACGCACACACAGAAACACAGCTGACCTATAAAACCAGGAACTCTCTCTCTCTCTCTCTCTCTCTCTCTCTCTCTCTCTCTCTCTCTCTCTCTCTCTCTCTCTCTCTCTCTCTCTCTCTCTCTCTCTTTGACTCAGCATGGAGTCATTTCACATTGACCTCCAGTGGAGGAATAACCAAATCTGTTGTTCAGCCAAGAGCAAATATATTGTCCATTCTGTCCAGCCATATCAATATCAACGTATGAGTAGACATCGATTAAAATATTAAATCCTTGATATTTTCATCAGATGAGACCTCTATCAAGTGATTTATGTGTTGCCGGCGCACACACGCTATAAGCATGGGTGACATGTTACATTGCAGTGTCCTTGTTACCGTGTAATTAGTGACACATGTAATAAGCACGGTAACAAGCATGTACTTAACATGTACTACATAACCTTATGGAACAGCCTTACCCTCACTCCCTACCCTAGTGTCTAGTTCCAGGGCCATTTTCTATAGAATTAACATATTGATCAGTATGCAATATAATCCCAGTTGGTAGTTTGTTGCTGTACTGTAATACACGGAGAGAGATCTTGTCTACTAGAGAGATCCTGTCTACTTATGCAAACAAGATCCCCGGAGAATCCTAGTTTTTTATATCTAGATAGCACATAATATTAGATATATATATCATATTGCACATAACATTATGTATTTATTCCTTTTGTGTGGCAGAGGACAATCGCACTGGACCCAAGTTACCGCCCATGATAATGTGTATGTGTACACATGGGGTGTGTGTACATGCATGTGTGTGTGTGTGTGTGTGTGCACATGTGTGTGCGTGTGTGAGTGTGTGTGTGTGTGTGTGTGTGTGCATGTGTGTGTGTGAGTGTGCATGTGTGTGTGCGCATGCATGCGTGTGTCTGTATGTGTCCATGTGTGTGTGTGCACATTTGTGTGTGCACATTTGTGTGTGTACGTGTGTGTGTGTGTGTGTGTGTGTGTGTGAACATGTGTGTGTGTGTACGTGTGTGTGTGTACACATGTGTGCATGTGCACATGTGTGTGTGTGCATCTCTTAGTTCTGCAGGGTAGACCCCGAGACCCACGACACGTCTAATGACACTGAAAATAGGCTGCACGTCATCCCATGCAATAACAAAAAGAATACTCCCATGATGCATCACTGCTTTTTTATCATTCCGACTAAACAGCGCACACATTAGCTAAATGGTTTAGTATAAGCCTCATTGGCCTGATTCGGCTGGCGGCCATCTTGGATCTAATCGCTAGCGGGGTGATGGAAGTGAATGCGGAATGGAACCAAGATGGCTGTTGGGGTGAATAAGCCCCATGCTAGCATGATGGGTGTTGACGTGTTGACCTTTCAACCAGCCTGCTTCACGTCAGCAGAAAACTACAATGATGATGATGAAGAGGATGAAGATCAAAAATATCTAGCACTTGGTTTACTGCTAATAAGGTTTTGCGTTAACATTTTAGATTCACATTCAAATTAAACTGAATCTTTGATTGTAAATGATGATCCACAAATTAAAAAAACAAGAATACCAGGATTTTACACACATACACACATACACACACACACACACACACACTGTGTACATTAGTTACAGTTAAAGTTACAGTTACCAATGGCACACATCTGGTGTGTGTGTGTGTGTGTGTGTGTGTGTGTGTGTGGCTAACAAAACGACATTGTATGAATATAAATAGTATAATAACTTGGCAAAGAATGAAAGGACTCCGTTTTAAATGGACAAAAAACAACAGCCCTGGTGTCACTCGCTCCAAATAACAAAATGTTTCGCAGAATGATTTAAATGAAACTATGATTTATTCAAAAGTACACACGTTTAAACCCTTATGAAACCTTTCTACGTTCGCTACAAATGTACCAATAAAGTATGTGCTTTTCACTGAGAATATGCTGTGAATTTGCATATGTTTTGCATATTTTTCAACGATCATCGCGTCGACGTCAAAGCGCCGCGCAATATGAAATGTCTTAAATATCTCTATTTATTAATCGGCCTCCAACAAAATACACAATTAAGCGGGGCGTTACAGTCGCCGCGCTGCACCGTTCCCGAAGAGCGAGTACAGTCCACGACGCGCGGCCGTTAGTATAGTGTAAGATTTAGTGTATCGCCGGCGTATATCTCTCCACACAGTCACGTTCCAGGCTCTCATTGCGCGGACGCTTAAAAACGTCTCAGAGGTGACAAATTGACGGCCCAAACCGCGCCGGCTGTGATTCCGTGGAATTTTTGTTTCGCGCCATCCAGCCACCACTTCTATGGACGGCCGACTCTCACTTAGGGCTAACGGAGCACATGGGGCCCCCGACACACACACTGCGAGGGGAGGGGGGGGGGGGAAGAGGGTCTTGCTGAGGTCATTTCCCACGGTGGCCCCCCGCCCTGCTTAATCGATCTCTCTGAAGCGGCGAGCTCGGGGGGGGGCCAGCTTAATCACCGCACCTCTCCGCTCTTTATCTGCGCTCATATCTGTGCACGGCTAAGGGGAAAAAACTCA
>PIJE02001377.1:76636-124136 GCA_002895965.2 Coryphaenoides rupestris
TTTTTTAGTTGACTTTGATAGCCTACTTGCAATAAAAATACGCATTTAGTACTTGGGGCATCTTGCCCAGAGGGGCTTATGTGTGGCGGTCCGTAGACAGTGGGTTTCAAACCAACAACCTTTTTAATAATTAGATATGCCGCGCCATGCAGTGTAGCTCACGTATGTTCTGCTTCACTTCACATATAGGGTCTAACTCATAGTTCATAACTCCAGCATGAAAACCCTGTTATTAAACCGTGTCGTGTCTCATATATCCTATCTGGACAACAACAACAACAACACCAACATTCTCCTCCACACCTGCTCACCTCCTTCAACTCACAATCACATTCACGCTGCTGCTGCTTTTCAGAGTAAACGTCTTCTGGAGGCTCCTTGACATCCTTCAGCGATGGCCAAAAAAAGGCTCAATGAGTCGCGCCATATTTGCTATAGATTGCTGCTCTTCGAGGGGGGGTTCAAGGGGTGGGGAGGCAGAGATTAGAGGAGAGAGAGAGAGAGAGATGAGAGAGAGGAGAGAGAGAGAGAGAGAGAGAGAGAGAGAGAGAGAGAGGCTTCCGGACAGAACAACATATTCCCGGAGATCGTATTGCTGGACCGCCGCCGTCGCCAGGAGAAGGGCATCACGTCTCGCCCCGGCCGCAAATCATCACGCCTGCGCACGGGACTGGACGCCGCGCGCCGGGGACAAAGACACGGCAACCACGCGGGCGAGAATGGGATTTCTGACGGCTGGGATCTGCATGCTGATAATACCTTCATTTATAATCAAAGGGACAGGGCAAAGGAGGCGGTGGCGGTGGCGGGGGTGCGGGTGGGTGGGGTGGGGGCGGGGGGGAGAGAGCAGCGTGCCATCGATACCCTGGGCAAACACAAAGCGCGCCTTAATTGGTTCGGCCAGTGCACAAAGAACCAATTTGGAAAGCAATTACAGCCTCTATTTGGTTCATGAGTGGTAATTGCAACCAGCGTGCTGTCTGGGATGGTGGATCTGGGTTATAATGGAGGCCTCCTCTCTCTCTCTCTCTCTCTCTCTCGCTCTCTCGCTGTTTGCGCTCCGAGCACGACTTCTAAATGATACATCTATTTCGCCAATCGGGAAAGGAGAAGATCAACAAAGTGACAGCTCTCGCTCTGTTCGCTTGTCAATGAACTGCAAATGAAGTCTGACTTGGCCGCGCCGCCGGGCTGCTTTTGAAAACCGTCGAAATCGGCGAGTTGCGCGTGAAACGAGCGGCGAGCACGCGCTGTGTTATTATTAATATCATGTCAGTGGCGTGTTGTGACAGCAAACATGTCAGGAGAACAGGAAAATATGCATATTTGGCGTCTGAGGGTCGCGAGACAAATTACAGACAATTTGCTGTTGACTCTCAGCGCTGCTGCCTCCTCCTCCAGGCTGTACTTTTTGCGTCTATTTTGTTCCAATCATCTTAACATCTTCAAACTGTGACTGACACACCATCATCTCGCCACCTTTGGGATGTGGCTGTTTGATTTTTTCCTGTTTCAAGACCCCCCCCCCCCCTCCCACCCCCGCCCCCCCCGCTCCCCAGACCCCCCGCCAGGGTTGATTAGCCATTTTTAGAGGCATGTAGTGAACAGTTTGTAATGACGCTCCGCGCTGCAACGACATCTACTCTGCCGTGTATTTTTCCGCAACCAATTGATGTAGTGACACAGGTAAGCCTACTCCTAGGCGTGGTTCAGACACTTCTACTTGATTTGTATTCGTTTATCATTGTGTTTGTCCTGGAGGTATTAAAAAAGGACTCATTGTTTTACCGCCGAGGGTTGAAGCCCTTCCAAAATCTACCCCAATTGCGACGTCACGAGTTGGGAAGCGCTCACCGCCTCCCCGGACGTGTGATCGACAGAGCAGCCCACACCAGTTGGTTACAGTCCCAACTGGGCGGGGTAGGTAGGCGAGGTGCGTTGGAGCTCTGGGTGCGGACCCTCCCGCTTGTGATGTCGCAAATAGGTAGCCGTTTACCAGTGGCTTGCAATGGCTAATCAGCCATCACGCGCGCAGTCCCGATCGGGGGTCCCCCGTTAAATGCAAGTCAAACGGCGTCGGACCGCTCATCAAATACCAGTACAGTATCTGCAGTGGGGCTCGACGAGGCTCACTGATTCATGATTGGAGTACGTCGAAGCAGGAAGTAAAGTCGGCTGAAACAAGACACAAACAAAGGGCTTTAAGGAGGCACACTTATTTTTTTTTGTACTCGTGGCACTGTGTGCACGGCTCAGCATAATGTGAGCCAGTCTCTGGGGAGGCGGGACCGGACCCGGGGAGAGTCCGAGGAGTACGTAGCAATCTGCTTCACGTCCTGCTATAGCGGACAGATGTGCTCGCAGAAGCTCCACGCACTTTAAAACAACAACAACAACAACAACAACAACAACAGCCAACAGTAAAAAATGGATGCTATTCAGAGGAGCTGCCCGGGTTTTTATGATCCATACCCAGCGAGCAGAGAGCGCTGTGGTTGTACGGCAGTAGTCAGCCCCAGCTCTTCATCCGAATGAATATTTAAGCTGCAGTGTGAAACACGTCGAGTTTGTATTGTTAGCGTTTCTGGTTTCCCATGATGATAAATGATACGTGTCGATTTCAGGGATGAAACAAATATGCCCCCGTGGACTTACTTACAACCTTGGTGAACTTGGCGACGCTGGTGGATTTCAACCAGAAAGAAAACGAACGAAGCGGCGAATATAACAAAAAACTCGCGATTTTCAATTTCCGTGTTATCGTTTATCCAACACAAACATCCCAAAACGTAATACATTGCTTTCATTTAGCTCCGTGCCCACGAATCCCATCTACATGAATCATCACGGATAAATGGTGTTTGCTCGGGTCCAAACAAAACGGTTCGGAGCGGACCGACCGATTACGCCAGACGTCTGCGCAAACCTAAAGGGGGAACTTTGCCGCCTTCACAGCCTTATCTCTCCGTCTGCCCGCATGAGTGGGGCGGAGAGTGTGAAAAAAACGCCTGTAGTTGTTGTCGACGCTCTCTAACTGTATCTCTGGGGCGCTAGATCAGCGGAGATGCTAAATCTTATCTCACTTAGATTTGTGTCTTCGGCCAGCGGACCGAAAGCGGAGGCGGGGGAAGATCTCGGAGGCGCGGGCAACATGGAGGAAAGGTAAAACTTTGTTCATTTGCGCGTACGACAATGCAGCAAAGTTCCCCCGTGTTAGCCGCCAAATTTCTCAACCCGCGACGCAAGAGTCCTCATTATGGTTAACGTACAGATGAAAGGAGAAGGAAGATTGCCGATGATTAATGACTTTCTAAATGAGCCGTAGGCGCCGGTGTAGGATCCTAACGCGCTGCTAACGTGGCGATGTGTTGTTTCGCCACGAATCCCTCTGGGTTAGTAAGCGCCACCGGCCACGCCACGGCGAGGCAAACTGGAAGATTCCACCGCCACCACTAAATATGCATCTAAATTTATTTTCCAATGCGTTCATTTTGCGAGCCTTCATTTCCACATCGAGCCGCGCGTGGCTTTGATAGAGATTAGTCGCAATGGGTGCCCTGAGTCGGCACGCGCTCAGCTAAATCATTCATTTGCTCCAATTAAAGCGCTGAAAAAAAAGCCTATTTCTGGCTTGTGCGCGCAGTCTTGGAAAAACAGCTTGCCTTATTAGAATGTTGATTGATTTTGTTTGTGAGTGCTACACTCCTTTGCATATCCAAGGCCTGTTACACCTCATTCTCTTCCCCCCCCCCCCCCCCCCTTCCCCAAACCTGTGCGCAGTATGCCCCGACACGCCGACTTCTGCTCGTCATTGAAGCGCAAGCGTGTTATAATGGAGCTCGTGTTGCGTCGGGGAAAAAGGGGGAGGAGTCGACAAGCAGGTGAGGTAATCGATTAGGTAGTCGATTTGGCTTGCACCCGCATGTGAGTTTTGGGGTGACAACAATAAGGGCACATTAATTAAACCATTCGTTAATGCACTAATAGGCATTATTGTGTCGCATTAGCATAGGGATTTGGGGGAGTCAAACCCGCCCTGCTGTGTTGTGATTGGCTAGAGTGTGGGATCATAGCGATGTACGTAACCGTATGTAGTTCCTCTTACAAACCATGACACTGTTACTCGGTACTTTGTCTTTTATAGTTATTTAGTCACTTCATTCACAGAGTTGCAGTAACCCAGTCACACTATGCTATTTTATTATGGAATACAATATCTGACAATGCTGGGAGACCATTGAGCCGGCTGACTTTGCATTATTTAGTTAGTTAATTAAGACCTGGCGGACAGTGGACACTGGCTGCTGTAACCCATAGCCTGACCATAATTCCTCATTAAAAATGAAGTGTGAAAATTAAAAATGTTATCTTTTCCTATAGGCTACATACAGCGTGTGAATTATCTGAGTAGCGGCGGCGTTATAAACACACAGTACCCATCTGACATTTCACACACACCAGCCAAGCGAACACTACGCTATTATATTCTGAAATAGAATCATATCTGATAATTCTGTACGAATTTGCATGACTACTTTACTAAGGTTAGGGGACCTTCATAGTCATGGTGACATTAACCACTTGTACAAGGTTAGGGAATGATGCAAAATCACAGCAGAGTGGGGCAGGACTTTCCTTTGCCATCCTAGGAAAAATCAGTCAGTAACGCAACCAGCCTACCTATTCATACAACTGGATGTTTTACTGGATGCCTTTATCATCGAACCAATATCGGGGTTGCTGGTTACAATTCTTACAGTTGTTTCTTGCTTTGGAAAGTAGCCAGGCTGCTATCGGTAATGTTTCTCACAACAGTTACATTTACATTTAGGGCATTTGGCAGAGGCTTTTCTCCAAAGCGACTTACAAAGAGTACATTTGTTGAAAGAGACAGCAATATATCACTGTGGTACATAAAGATAAAAAATAGAGCAGGTTTCAGGAGAGAGTTGCAGCAGTCGAGGCGAGTGATGACGAGCGCTTGGACCAAGATCTGCGCTGCTTCACGTTGTGAGGAAGGGCCGGATCCCGCGGCTGTTGTAGTGAGCAATTCTACAAGATGGAGCCACAGAGGTGATGTTGGCGTTGCATCACAGCTGGTCGTCCAGTACCACGCCAAGGTTCCTTGCAGTCGGTGAAGGGGAGACTTCGATGTCCTCAATGGTGACAAGTAGGTCCATCTGAGGGCAGTCTTTCCCCGGCATGAAGAGAAGCTCAGTCTTGTCTAGGTTAAGCGTCAGGTGATTGGGCAGACGTCCATTGCTTGATGTCAGCCAGGCATTTAGAGATGTGTGTTGCGAACAACCGGAAGCATCTATGATCCATTGTCTGTTTGACGATCTCAACAAAGAAACATGCTGGCCTTTCGCGGTGGCCGGTGGTGAAAGTATGTGAAAGTATATTCTGTTATGATCCAGGAGTTGACAAGCAGACAGACGGTTGAATATTTCTCGATGCCTCCGGGTGAAGTGAGGTAAACTACTATGCAATGCACATCGTTATAATTTCCAATGACAATTTGACCTCATCTTCACTGAAATGTGGCAACAAATGTATGTCTCGTGCTGTTGGCAGATGCTAATTTGGGGAGGGTGTTCATCTTGACAGAATTAATTCGGGCAGCTAGAGACAGATTCAGATTCAGTTTTCCGGTTATGGATGTCTTTCTGAAGCGAAGCAGTGAGCTCGGGAATCAACGTGACGCAGCATCAAGGCAGCATCGCCTGGAGACATTCAAATTTGACAAGTGCATATACAGTATGCAGTTCTATGTGATGGTCATGATGATGATGATGATGCCCACGGTGTGATCAGAAAAGCATACAAGCGGCTATTCACTGTGTTCCCTGAATACAGGAGGAGAGGAGGTGATAATAGCTTAGACACTGTAACATCCTTCACAGTGTTCTGCGTCACATGACAAATATGGATGAGACTCGGGCTCTTAGCATTTAGTGCTATATAGACCTGATTAATGTAGGCCAGAGAGAGAGAGAGAGAGAGAGAGAGAGAGAGAGGGAGATCTGGAACAACAACATGGTGACAAAATACAGGATACAAAATGGAGCAATCACACAATGAGAGCATTGAATGAGCAAATGGATTAGACAATTAAGTGAATGAGTTGTGAGTCATTGAGACTCTTGGTCACATAACCAAAGCGATCGATATACAGTATGTGTGGATAATATGTGAATCAGGTATAAGGATACATGACACAACTCTGCCTTTATTGCTGCCTTGACGAATGTTAATTAATGGTTCATTAGTGTACCCTCATTGTAAAGTGTTTGAAGATGCCCGCCTGGAAGCACAAATGCATTCTATTTAACACCTCGTTTCAGCGTGGTGTGAAGAAGATATTTGAAGACTTATTTTCTATTCGCACTGGATTAGCCTTCCTGCCTCCTTTTGGATTGATGTGTGAACCTTTCCTTTCCACGCGAGCATGAATGGACTTTAGAGGTTTTCCCCGTTGGGTGGTCCGCTGGGGTCGGAAGCTGAGGGCGAAACTTTCCTTTCCGACCAACGGAACACAGTTTGTCCCGCCGTTAAATTGACTGCTCATATATTGCTATTTGGGGCGAAGCAGTTCAAAAAGGTTGCTTCAAGCGTTATTGTTTCTTCATTAAAGGGGGGTTAATAACGCCCTTGCCGCCCAATGCCGACGTTTATTACCCGTTTGAACCCCCCCCACTGACGCTCCAATGAGATGGTGCCCTTTTCACTGAGCCGTCCTCCTCCCTGTGTCGGGGGGGGGGGGGGGGGGGGGGGGGGGTGGTCCTCCTCCAGAACTCCTCAGACTCAGCCTCTGGAGGCGGAGGGGGGGTTGCTCAGCTCAACCTGCCTGGACTCTGGATAGATGTAGAATGACATCCCCACGTCAAGCCGGCCATCATTTCTACACGGTTCTTTCGCGTCCTCGGCTAGCCTGTCCTCTTCCTACTTCCTCCGTGAATACGTTGTCATAGATATACTGTACGTACTGTATATGTTATATTGTGTTTGAGGCTGAGGTGCAGAAGGTAATATATATTGTGATATATCTGTCTTGTTAGTCTAGGTTTGTATGGGTGTGTGGGTGTATATGGTGTGTGTGTGTGTGTGTATATAGTGGGAACCAGATTACCCGGAGATCTCATTACAGCCTTCTGATTGGCCACCGCCGGCTGAGCGTGAGGGGGGGTCGTGGGCGGGGATGATTGACAGTTTGGAGGTTCTTTCAGAGCGACACATCACAGACAAAATGGCTTCCGTTGGCGCTCTCTTTATCAGCGCCCTGTCTTTCAAGCGGTCACGTCCTATCTCGCTCAACCTTTCATCCTCTGTCCCTCTCTCTCTCTCTCTCTCTCTCTCTCTCTCTCTCACACACACTATATGCCTATCAACCTCTCTCTCTCTCTCTCTCTCTCTCTCTCTACTTCTCTCTCTCTATGTGTCTGTATGTCTATCAACCCCTCTCTCTCTACTTATCTCTCTCTCATCCTCTATTTCACTCTTAACCTCGACCATTCTTTTTCTCTCTCTCTACCACTTTATATTTATCTCTTAAATCTACCATTCTCTCGTTCGCAACCTCTCTCTCTTTACCTCTCGCTTTTCGCTCAACCTCCCTTTTTCTCTTTATCTCTCTCTCAACCTCTCTCTCTTTACCTCAACCTCTCTCTCTCTCTCTCTCTCTCTCTCTCTCTCGGTGGCTGCTATTGGCTGCGGAGGCCCGTGGCTATGAGGACCTGATGGAGGCCACATGATTGAGTCCGTCGTTATCATGAATAGCAAACAGGAGCCTGCAGGAATCCTGAGAAGAAAAATAATATTATTCTTATTCTTATTAGTTTTAGTATTATTGTTGTTGTTTCATTGTTATCAAGTCAATTCAAATAGATTATTCCATTATCGGGACATTTGTTTGCAGACAGCTATTAAAAACACATTCAATCCATCATAAATACAACATTGCAATACAATACAGTAGATACAGTGCAGTACATGAAGGTGCACACAGTACATTACGGTCTGTGGAGTGTGTGTTGTTGGTGGCTTGTTTGGGCCGCCTCACCTGCACCGTGAGTGGGCTCACTGCACACCTGTGGTGCTTTGGCTAATCAATGCACGCAGGTTAAACACAGCCTCACCACACACACACACACACACACACACACACACTCAGGGAAAGTGCCAGCGTTTACCACCTGCTCTGTCAACAATAGCCGTGTATTCAATGTCCGTATCTACAAGAGCTCCTGCTGCCTCGCGCCGCCCAAAGTGGCTCCTCAGCAGCTCCTCCAACGCCAAGCACACGGGTAGATGTTCAATGAACCGCTTTGGTGCGAGGAGTGTTGTAGTGGATCTAAAATCCATCCAATGATATTAATACCGAGAGTTGGTCAGTCGGTCAGTCCATCAGTCAGCGAAATCGGTTCCTCTGCAAGCAAATGTGTCTCCCGTGTGGTGTTTAAAGCAGGAGAAAAATCAATGAGAGAAAACAAATCTGCCATGAGTCATTCAGATGGTCATGGAGACGATCCAAGGAGCTGAGCAGTGCCAGACGTCCTCTGCACACCTCTCTATCAGCTCTGACCTGCAGACGATCCATTTATTCATTATTCTTTTCTTTTTATTTATTTATTTATTAATTTTTTTTCTTTATTGTGTGTATATTGTGTTTATTGTTATTATTTTCCGGTATTTGACTATGCCTCCTATGTACTCCTATGTACTCTGTACAAAATGCCCTGTGTTGTGATGTACATGTGACAAATAAAACACGTTGACCTTGCTTCATCATCACCTTCTCAAACACCTTCACAAATACAGAAGGACATGCGACACATTTTGAAATCATTTTGAGGTTTTGGTGGTTAATACACTTGGGAGACAGGGGCAATCGTCAAGTGTTTCCAGACCATCCGATATCATCTGTAGCACAAGAGGTTCCATAACAATAATATAGAAAATATTGCAGAGCTGCTCAGTGCTTGGTCTAAGCTCCTCGCCAACAGATCTCATCAGTGCTCGTTGTGTTTCTGCTGTGGGTGTGCCTGAAACAACTTCGCCGCTCAACAAAGGTCGCTGCTCAAGAAGCCAATTAACATGCGCGTGCTCCTAATTTTCTTCTGTGGTGTTTTTATCGCCACCTGCTGGCCTGGGAGGGGGCTTGTTAAGTGGGAGGGGGCGTTTTAGTTCGCTTAATTTGATTGGTTAATCGGCGGCGGCCTGGAAATGAACCAAACAACGTGACGAGACGGTGAGGAAGAACCAAACTAAACATAAGTGAAAACGTGTGACGTTAATGTGAAAGCATGTGTTATGCTGCGATGATGCAATATGATTATTCAAGAGAGAGACTCCCGCCATGCGCAAAACAGAAGTAAATTCATATTAGAATCATTCTTAAATGTTAAATGTATTTGTCAGCGACAACACATGACACCAGACTAATGAGGAACCACTGATGGTCGGAGGAACAATATTCTCTTTGTGACGAGAGCGACGGATTGTCCCGCTTTATTAATGCATCTTGTTGACGCTTTGAACACGTGTTTCTGCCGGAAGCCACGCGTCTGATGGTCGTTCGTCGCGTATTCTCTGTCATGGCTTGTGTTCCGTGGCATCTGTGTATTATTTCGAGGTGTGGACTTGATAACCGTGACCGTGGGCTAATCAAAGAGACGCCGCGTCCGCCACTGATCATTGTGAATTTAACTCTCCTCCAGGTCCAAGTTCCGCCAAAGCTACGGGGTTATTGTCTGCGCCAACTGTAAATATATGATATCATAAAAGCCGGTTTCATTACATTTTTTATGATATTATATTTTGCTTTATTCCTTTATATGTTTGGCCCCACTTTATTACTTTTGTGACAATCTCTCTCTCGCTCGCACTTACAACCTCTCTCTCTCTCTCTCTCTCTCTCTCTCTCTCTCTCTCTCTCTCTCACACACACACACACACACACCCTCTCTCTCTCTCTCTCTCACACCCTCATTCTCTCTCTCTCTCTTTCATTCTTTCTCTCTCGTACTCACTCGCTCTCTGTTTTGTTTTTTCATTTTCTCCTGTCCTTGTGTGACACCAGAAATTCCAAGAAGATATGAAACGAAACGGAAAAAAAAAACAAACAGCAAAACTTTTTCTCCAATCTGCTCGCCCCCGTTTGTACAATTAATCACCCGCCACCCACTTGACTCTGCATCAGGCCGACACATCACAGAGCACCTCATTCCCAACCGGGCTTCGTCCAGTTTAAGCAGGATTTTGAGGCGAGGACCGGGGTGAGAGGCTGAGAGCAGTGATAAAAATGTTACGCCTGAGGTGCGAGGTGTCAGCTTTAGTCACCGTGTCCTCCAAATGTCCGCCAAGAGCAATTACAAGATGGACTCTTGCTTTCCCGGTTCCTTTCTTGTCTTGAACAGGGATTGTGAGAGCCGTAAGCCTATTATCACGAAGCAGCCGCGGTTAAAAACTGCGCGAGGTGAGCTTGAAGGACGGAATATACCTACAAACATACTTCCGCTGAATAGAAACTTGGACTTTTGTCGCTAATAGTGATGCACACGTGGGCGATCGGCAGCTCGAGGTCGACCTAGCTCGTTATAATCCAGAGAAGAACACTTGCAGTTATATTTGGCAGCCGATTGAGGCTTAATAATGTATATAATAACTAATATATAATATAATATATGTAGTCATGTAGGCCTATTATTGAGACAATTAGGTTTCCACATTTGTTAGTATCTATAAAGTTTTTGTATACATTTTCTTAGTTTCTATTCATATTCACTAATATTCTCTTATCTAATTAGCTCTACAACTGACATGTTCAACACTGCGCTCCCCTCCAAAACCCCTCGCTTGTACAATCTTGCTTATCTCTTCTTCTTTTTTTTACACTGCAATGACACGTTGTCTTTGCACATTGTAGTGTAAAGAGCTTTTAAAACATCACAAGTATCGAAGCAAAAAAAAAATGAGGAAAATGTGTTTGCGAGAAACACAGCGTTGAAAAAACACCACCGTAAGACAAAATGTCAGCCGAGAGCGCAACAGAGTCCACGCAGTCACGTTCCGCAGATGACGATCCGCCGTTGTGTGACTGCAAAGGTCGGCACTGAATTGAAACAAACACCGCGATGTGTCACGAGGTTAAAACGCATTCTTTACAACTCAGGATTTCCCCAGAGAAAGGGAAATATTATTGCAACGTGTGTCAAACTCCATTCAGAGATTGGATTTTGATGACGATGATAGAATTGGACCACCTTTCTGAAACTTGTTCAAGGGATACATTGTGCCCCCCCCAAAAAAACACTATTTCATTCATTAAATGACTATAGTTGTGTTTATTTATGTTTATCTTTGTCTTGTAGATAGCGTTAACGGTCTTGTTTGGTGTTGGCCAGCGATCCGCATGGCTTACTGTACAGTATTTGGAGACCAGCCAGTCTCTCCCCCTCCCAGGTGAGGACTCTCAGGGTCCAGTGGGTGCTGACATATTGTTCACAGAGCACCCAGACATCCGCAGTGTGGTTCTACCGGCCGGGGAGGGAGGATGTCGGGGGTCAGACAGGCTACAAATCAGACAGGTGCTGGAGGGGGGGGGGGGCGGGTGTGGTGGTGGTGGTGGTGGTGGGATAGGGCGGGGGGTGGTGGTGGGGTAGGGCGGGGGGGGGCGGCGGGGTGGGGTGGAGTTTGACTGAGAGTGCGTGACCTGGAGGGGCAAGCGGTGAAGTGAAGATGGAACATTTGTAATTTATTTATGTGATTAGACTCTCTGGCCTCTGGGTCTCTTTGTGGGGGAAAGTCACGGGCAAACTGTCGTACTGTCATACAGTGGAGGGAGATACAGAGACCCGAGTGGCGGGCTGGGAGAGGGAGAGACACCAGTACAGTTCATCCTGTCCTGAACCTGTACTTCTCCTTTTGCTGCTAACTGTTAGTTAGTCACCTGATGTGCAGACTGTCTGATAGATTTTACCTATAGTTTACATATATTAAAGGGGCCCTATTACACCGCCAGTGTGTGATTCGCCATTACAAGCCGTTTCAAATTGTCCAAATGTGACTAAAACCATCATTGTGACACAGCGACATCACAAGTGGGAGTGTCCACATAGATGTAATGCTGATTAGTGATGCAGACTGCTAGCCGCCACACAGTAATAGCTAATCACGCACACATCTGGTATAATCTGGCCCCTTTAATAGCAACCCCCGCTCTACCTATGGTTTTGCAACAGGGCCCCTCCCACAAATAAATGAAACACATTTTTTTCAAAGTGGCACGAAGACAAAGTAAAGCAAATTTTTGGGGTAAAGGGGAGGTGAAGTCGGTGGAAATATATCTGAGCTAACCTCGCGCCAGGCGTTCTCATCTCTCAAGGGAGAACGCCTGGGAGCCAGCAGTGTGTGACTGGTTGGTGAGAGAGAGAGAGAGAGAGAGGGGGAAGGGATGTTCTCCTTGTTCTTCATGCTTGCGTTTCATCAGGGGATTGTTCCCTGATGCGCGCAGTAAAGGGTTCAGAAATTTGCGCGAACCAGAGCCGGCCCCGGATTGCCATTGTCGATAATACTCAGCATCCGCCCCGAGACCCGGGAGCAGCCCGGATCCAGCGGTACAGGGCGGCATTAGTGCCTCTAGCATATCACCAGACATTATCTCCTCAACGGTATAATTAGCTCATTTATAGCAGCAGTGGTAGCAACCTTCGCTAAGTGGCGCTCATTACCGTCTATCAGGCTGTAGTTAACATTTAATTAGCAACACCATACTTCTGATTATATCTCGTTGCGGTGTGTTAGATCTTGTGTGTCTTATAGTCAGAGTTATGGTTTGGTCTTGGGGATGGGAATGGGACTGGGAATGCACTTCTCCCATGTTTGGGAACACATCTATCTATCGTTTTTTGTACGGGTAATGCCTGTTATTTGCCTGTGCTATGGCTTGCATTGCAGAATATACTTGTGGTTAGGGTGTTCGATTCACAGCCGAAAGATTCTGGGTTTGACCCCCAATGTCACACTCTCTCTCTCTCTCTCTCTCTCTCTCTCTCTCTCACACACACACACACACACACACCCTCTCTCTCTCTCTCTCTCACACCCTCATTCTCTCTCTCTCTCTCTCTTTCATTCTTTCTCTCTCGTACTCACTCGCTCTCTGTTTTGTTTTTTCATTTTCTCCTGTCCTTGTGTGACACCAGAAATTCCAAGAAGATATGAAACGAAACGGAAAAAAAAAACAAACAGCAAAACTTTTTCTCCAATCTGCTCGCCCCCGTTTGTACAATTAATCACCCGCCACCCACTTGACTCTGCATCAGGCCGACACATCACAGAGCACCTCATTCCCAACCGGGCTTCGTCCAGTTTAAGCAGGATTTTGAGGCGAGACCGGGTGAGAGGCTGAGAGCAGTGATAAAATGTTACGCCCGAGGTGCGAGGTGTCAGCTTTAGTCACCGTGTCCTCCAAATGTCCGCCAAGAGCAATTACAAGATGGACTCTTGCTTTCCCGGTTCCTTTCTTGTCTTGAACAGGGATTGTGAGAGCCGTAAGCCTATTATCACGAAGCAGCCGCGGTTAAAAACTGCGCGAGGTGAGCTTGAAGGACGGAATATACCTACAAACATACTTCCGCTGAATAGAAACTTGGACTTTTGTCGCTAATAGTGATGCACACGTGGGCGATCGGCAGCTCGAGGTCGACCTAGCTCGTTATAATCCAGAGAAGAACACTTGCAGTTATATTTGGCAGCCGATTGAGGCTTAATAATGTATATAATAACATAATATATAATATAATATATGTAGTCATGTAGGCCTATTATTGAGACAATTAGGTTTCCACGTTTGTTAGTATCTATAAAGTTTTTGTATACATTTTCTTAGTTTCTATTCATATTCACTCATATTCTCTTATCTAATTAGCTCTACAACTGACATGTTCAACACTGCGCTCCCCTCCAAAACCCCTCGCTTGTACAATCTTGCTTATCTCTTCTTCTTTTTTTTACACTGCAATGACACATTGTCTTTGCACATTGTAGTGTAAAGAGCTTTTAAAACGTCACAAGTATCGAAGCTAAAAAAAAGAAAATGTGTTTGCGAGAAACACAGCGTTGAAAAAAAACCACCGTAAGACAAAATGTCAGCCGAGAGTGCAACAGAGTCTACGCATTCACGTTCCGCCGATGACGATCCGCCATTGTGTGACTGCAAAGGTCGGCACTGAATTGAAACAAACACCGCGATGTGTCACAAGGTTAAAACGTATTCTTTACAACTCAGGATTTCCCCAGAGAAAGGGAAATATTATTGCAGCGTGTGTCAAACTCCATTCAGAGATTGGATTTTGATGACGATGATAGAATCGGACCACCTTTCTGAAACTTGTTCAAGGGATACATTGTGCCCCCCCCCAAAAAAAACACTATTTCATTCATTAAATGACTATAGTTGTGTTTATTTATGTTTTTCTTTGTCTTGTAGATAGCGTTAACGGTCTTGTTTGGTGTTGGCCAGCGATCCGCATGGCTTACTGTACAGTATTTGGAGACCAGCCAGTCTCTCCCCCTCCCGGGTGAGGACTCTCAGGGTCCAGTGGGTGCTGACATATTGTTCACAGAGCACCCAGACATCCGCAGTGTGGTTCTACCGGCCGGGGAGGGAGGATGTCGGGGGTCAGACAGGCTACAAATCAGACAGGTGCTGGAGGGGGGGGGGGGTGTGGTGTTGGTGGTGGTGGTGGGTGGGCGGGGGGTGGTGGTGGGGGCGGGGGGGGGCGGCGGGGTGGGGTGGAGTTTGACTGAGAGTGCGTGACCTGGAGGGGCAAGCGGTGAAGTGAAGATGGAACATTTGTAATTTATTTATGTGATTAGACTCTCTGGCCTCTGGGTCTCTTTGTGGGGGAAAGTCACGGGCAAACTGTCGTACTGTCATACAGTGGAGGGAGATACAGAGACCCGAGTGGCGGGCTGGGAGAGGGAGAGACACCAGTACAGTTCATCCTGTCCTGAACCTGTACTTCTCCTTTTGCTGCTAACTGTTAGTTAGTCACCTGATGTGCAGACTGTCTGATAGATTTTACCTATAGTTTACATATATTAAAGGGGCCCTATTACACCGCCAGTGTGTGATTCGCCATTACAAGCCGTTTCAAATTGTCCAAATGTGACTAAAACCATCATTGTGACACAGCGACATCACAAGTGGGAGTGTCCACATAGATGTATGCTGATTAGTGATGCAGACTGCTAGCCGCCACACAGTAATAGCTAATCACGCACACATCTGGTATAATCTGGCCCCTTTAATAGCACCCCCGCTCTACCTATGGTTTTGCAACAGGGCCCCTCCCACAAATAAATGAAACACATTTTTTTCAAAGTGGCACGAAGACAAAGTAAAGCAAATTTCTGGGGTAAAGGGGAGGTGAAGTCGGTGGAAATATATCTGAGCTAACCTCGCGCCCAGGCATTCTCATCTCTCAAGGGAGAACGCCTGGGAGCCAGCAGTGTGTGACTGGTGGTGAGAGAGAGAGAGAGGGGGAAGGGATGTTCTCCTTGTTCTTCATGCTTGCGTTTCATCAGGGGATTGTTCCCTGATGCGCGCAGCTCGCTCAACGTAAAGGGTTCAGAAATTTGCGCGAACCAGAGCCGGCCCCGGATTGCCATTGTCGATAATACTCAGCATCCGCCCCGAGACCCGGGAGCAGCCCGGATCCAGCGGTACAGGGCGGCATTAGTGCCTCTAGCATATCACCAGACATTATCTCCTCAACGGTATAATTAGCTCATTTATAGCAGCAGTGGTAGCAACCTTCGCTAAGTGGCGCTCATTAACGTCTATCAGGCTGTAGTTAACATTTAATTAGCAACACCATACTTCTGATTATATCTAGTTGCGGTGTGTTAGATCTTGTGTGTCTTATAGTCAGAGTTATGGTTTGGTCTTGGGGATGGGAATGGGACTGGGAATGCAGTCTCCTCCACACCAATGAAAGTCATCATGGTCCTGTTGAACATGTCTTTGTACGCTAGTGTGACAGACAGCATTCATGCAAGTACCTCGGTAACTTGATAGACGGTGAGTACGATTTTTAACTCCAACATGGAGATGCTTTGTAAAGAGCGTCGACTATTACTATTTGGCCTTCGTAAAATTGTCAATGTTCCGCATTGATCGGACCCTAGAGACCTTTTTTTTTACAACTCCTACATTTAGTCTAGTTTACATTGACATTTAGGGCACTTGGCAGATGCTTTTATCCAAAGCGACTTACAAAGAGCACATATATCAATATATCGCTGTGGCACATAAAGATAAGAATAGAGCCGCTTTTGAGCATAGAACAAGTTTCATAATTGCTAGGTTGCCTGCATAATAGCTGAGATAAGAGCAGACGTGCCATTCTGAGTGCATTACCAACATCTAAGAATATACAATATGCTAAACAATGCTAAGTACTAGGTGGGGGGGGGGGTTTATGCACAGTCCAGTTGAAGTAGTCTCTCTTGCAGAAGCTGGTGAGCGACTCTGCCATCCTGACATCAGCCGGGGGCTCATTCCACCACTGCGGTGCCAGAACAGAGAAGAGTTGGGATTTGGAAGAGTGATGTTTGCCTGTTTTTAGCGAAGGTGGTACCAGTCGTCCAGTTGAAGTTGTTGAGCAGAGTGCTCGGGCTGGGCCGTAGGGTCTGACTAATAGTTTGAACATTTTCTGTCATCTGCTGGAATGACAAAAATGCAGGCCAAAAATGCTCAGTCAGCAGTAAAGTCAGCAGTAAAATCGCGGGTCCAGCAGAGTGACCTCGCTGACCTGTACAACGGACAGGACATGTGGAAGGCTAAATCCATTCTGTCAGTCAGCGCCCACGCTCCCTTCACTCAGAGGTTCAGATCCTACCTTCTGACTCCCGCTTCAGATCCCCCCCCCCCTGGGAAGACACTCAGGAACTCACACATTCCCACCACAACGTCCTCTCTGAACTCAAGCCAGGCATGGTGGATAGAAGTGATGGGGTTGTACTGTGTTCTTTGATGATGATTTGACAACGGTGATGGTGATGGTGATGGTGACGGTGATGGTTGATGATGGTGACGGTTGTAATGTTTCTGTATTTACATATCCATGTTGTGGTAATACCGATGACACGTTGGTCTTGTAACTGACACGGGTGACTGATAAAGTTTTGCCCACTAACTTTTTAAAACGAGTTTTTTATTTGGTGTGCAGGACAGCATTATTGGGAATTTGAAATGCTCCAATCATACAAATGGGCAATAAAAATCTAAATATCAACTGGCTTCATCTCCACTGCCTACACAAAACCCATTAGCCGTTTGACCTATTAAACATTATATCTGTGGACGGTTAGAAAACAAGAAAAATGCTATTTAATTTTGTTGATGCACATTTTTCATAAAGACTTCATAGATTGCCATTACATTAGGATGGCTTGGCGTGGAGGTTTTTCCACTGAGCATTCTTAGAAAAAAATTGCGTGGAAATCACAATTTAATTGCCTCAGGATCTGTTCATTATGCCAACGCTCAAAATATCGGTTGTGTGTGGAATGACAACTTTCCGGTAACACTCTAACCTGGATACATTCACGGGGATATGATGACATAATGGTTCAGGTTCAGGATGAAAAAAATCTGAATATTGTGCTTCAATTCTTTTTAACACAAACTAACGCAGAGTGATCAATTTGTGGGATTTCTAAATATATATTTGATGGGCATTACATCTTACACATTCGATTTCTTTTTCAGAAAATTCTGAAGCGAGACAAGATAATGTGGAGGGAAATCTTTTGTTGGTTTATTTATTGTAGTCGATATATATAGTATATTTATAGAATAGAATCATTATGAATGCTTGAAACCTGTACATGTAATATATGAGAAGATTTGAGGAGGACTCTGATGGTGTTCAGGATGTTGGGATACACTTCACCCCTGGTAAAGGGAAACCTTCATGAGACACAACAATGGATGTCAGCTAGGCCTGAGCCACATATAATATGCGTGTGTGTGTGTGTGTGTGTGTGTGTGTGACCTGGAGGGGCAAGCGGTGAAGTGAAGATGGAACATTTGTAATTTATTTATGTGATTAGACTCTCTGGCCTCTGGGTCTCTTTGTGGGGGAAAGTCACGGGCAAACTGTCGTACTGTCATACAGTGGAGGGAGATACAGAGACCCGAGTGGCGGGCTGGGAGAGGGAGAGACACCAGTACAGTTCATCCTGTCCTGAACCTGTACTTCTCCTTTTGCTGCTAACTGTTAGTTAGTCACCTGATGTGCAGACTGTCTGATAGATTTTACCTATAGTTTACATATATTAAAGGGGCCCTATTACACCGCCAGTGTGTGATTCGCCATTACAAGCCGTTTCAAATTGTCCAAATGTGAATAAAACCTATCATTTGTGAACATAGTGACATCACAAGTGGGAGTGTCCACATAGATGAATGCCGATTAGTGATGCAGACCGCTAGCCGCCACAGCAGTAATAGCTAATCACGCCACATCTGGTGTAATCTGGCCCCTTTAATAGCACCACCCCTCTACCTAGTGGTTTTGCAGAGCGCAACAGGGCCCCTCCCACAAATAAATAAATAAAACACATTTTTTCTCAAAGTGGCACGAAGACAAAGTAAAAGCACAATTTTTGGGGTAAAGGGGGAGGTGAAGTCGGTGGAAATATATCTGAGCTGAACCTCGCGCCCAGGCGTTCTCATCTCTCAAGGGAGAACGCCTGGGAGCCAGCAGTGTGTGGACTGGTGGTGAGAGAGGAGACAGAGGGGGAAGGATGTTCTCCTTGTTCTTCATGCTTGCCGTTTCATCAGGGGATTGTTCCCTGATGCGCGCAGCTCGACAACGTAAAGGGTTCAGAAAATTTGCGCGAACCAGAGCCGGCCCCGGGATTGCCATTGTCGATAATAACTCAGCGTCCGCCCCGAGACCCGGGAGCAGCCCGGATTCCAGCGGTTTCCGGAGCGGCATTAGTGCCTCTAGCATATCACCAGACATTATCTCCTCAACGGTATAATTAGCTCATTTATAGCAGCAGTGGTAGCAACCTTCGCTAAGTGGCGCTCATTACCGTCTATCAGGCTGTAGTTAACATTTAATTAGCAACACCATACTTCTGATTATATCTCGTTGCGGTGTGTTAGATCTTGTGTGTCTTATAGTCAGAGTTATGGTTTGGCCTTGGGGATGGGAATGGGACTGGGAATGCACTTCTCCCATGTTTGGGAACACATCTATCTATCCTTTTTTGTACGGGTAATGCCTGTTATTTGCCTGTGCTATGGCTTGCATTGCAGAATATACTTGTGGTTAGGGTGTTCGATTCACAGCCTAAAGATTCTGGGTTTGACCCCCAATGTCCACAGACGGTCTACCTGTAAGCATCCTTAAGCAAAGAATTCCTCATCCCTACCTGCTCCTTCATGATGGAATTCACTGGAAGCTGCTTTTGGACTAGGTCTACTAACGATTGCCCAGCAACAGACACATATTAAAACGTGCAGATGATTCTGCTATTGTCAGTCTCCTCCACACCAATGAAAGTCATCATGGTCCTGTTGCACATGTCTTTGTACACTAGTGTGACAGACAGCATTCATGCAAGGACCTCGGCAACTTGGTTGACGGTGAGTACGATTTTTAACTCCAACATGGAGATGCTTTGTAAAGAGCGTCGACTATTACTATTCGGCCTTCGTAAAATTGTCAATGTTCCGCATTGATCGGACCCTAGAGACCTTTTTTCTTACAACTCCTACATTTAGTCTAGTTTACATTGACATTTAGGGCACTTGGCAGATGCTTTTATCCAAAGCGACTTACAAAGAGCACATATATCAATAGTCGCTGTGGCACATAAGAGATAGAGCCGCTTTGAGCATAGACAAGTTCATAATTGCTAGGTTGCCTGCCATAATAGCTGGGATAAGAGCAGACGTGCCATTTCTGAGTGCATTACCACATCGAAGAACATACAATATGCTAAACAATGCTAAGTACTAGGTGCGGGGGGGGGGGGGGGGGGGGGGGGGGGAGGGGGGTGGGGGGGGGGGGAGGTTTATGCACAGTCCAGTTGAAGTAGTCCTCTCTTGCAGAAGCTGGTGAGCGACTCTGTCATCCTGACATCAGCCGGGGGCCTCATTCCAACCTGCGGTGCGAGAACAGAGAAGAGCTGGGACTTTGGAAGAGTGATGTTTTGCCTGTTTTTAGTGAAGGTGGTACCAGTCGTCCAGTTGAAGTTGTTGAGGCAGCGTGCTCGGGCTGGGCCGTAAGGTCTGACTAATAGTTTTAACCATGTTCTGTCCATCTGCTGGAATGACAAAATGCAGGCCAAAAATGCTCAGTCAGCAGTAAAGTCAGCAGTAAAAATCGCGGGTCCAGCAGAGTGACCTCGCTGACCTGTACAACGGACAGGGACATGTGGAAGGCTAAATCCATTCTGTCAGTCAGCGCCCACGCTCCCTTCACTCAGAGGTTCAGATCCTACCTTCTGACTCCCGCGTTCAGATCCCCCCCCCCCTGGGAAGACACTCAGGAACTCACACATTCCCACCACAAGCGTCCTCTCTGAACTCAAGCCAGGCATGGTGGATAGAAGTGATGGGGTTGTACTGCGTTCTTTGATGATGATTTGACAAACGGTGATGGTGATGGGTGACGGTGATGGTTGATGATGGTGACGGTTGTAATGTTTCTTTACATATTCCATGTTGTGCTAAGACCGATGACACGTTGGTCTTGTAACTGACACGGGTGACTGATAAAGTTTTGCCCACTAACTTTTTAAAACGAGTTTTTTATTTGGTGTGCAGGACAGCATTATTGGGAATTTGAAATGCTCCAATCATACAAATGGGCAATAAAAATCTAAATATCAACTGGCTTCATCTCCACTGCCTACAAAAACCATTAGCCGTTTGACCTATTAAACATTATATCTGTGGACGGTTAGAAAACAAGAAAAATGCTATTTAATTTTGTTGATGCACATTTTTCATAAAGACTTCATAGATTGCCATTACATTAGGATGGCTTGGCGTGGAGGTTTTTCCACTGAGCATTCTTAGAAAAAAATAGCGTGGAAATCACAATTTAATTGCCTCAGGATCTGTTCATTATGCCAACGCTCAAAATATCGGTTGTGTGTGGAATGACAACTTTCCGGTAACATTCTAACCTGGATACATTCACGGGGATATGATGACATAATGGTTCAGGTTCAGGATGAAAAAATCTGAATATTGTGCTTCAATTCTTTTTAACACAAACTAATGCAGAGTGATCAATTTGTGGGATTTCTAAATAATATATTGATGGGCATTACATCTTACACATTCGATTTCTTTTTCAGAAAATTCTGAAGCGAGACAAGATAATGTGGAGGGAAATTTTTTGTTGGTTTATTTATTGTAGTCGATATATATAGTATATTTATAGAATAGAATCATTAGAATGCTTGAAACCTGTAAAATGTAATTATAATATGAAAAAAAAAAGAGTTTGAGGATGTCTGATGGTGTTGCAGGATGTTGGGTATACCTTCACCCCTTGGTAAACGGGAAACCTTCATGAAACAGCAACAATGGATGTTCAGCTAGGCCTGAGCCACATATAATAAAGTATGTGTTGGTTTCCTTCTTCCTTCTGTTCTTCAGTTTTAAAGGGGGTAAACTTCGGCCGGATTCTTCATTTGCTTTTTTCACATTGCCTGCACCCAGATCTCCCTGCATACTTTTTGTCTGCCGATGTACAGTAATTCGCCCTCCAACCGTTAACTTGCGTCAAGTGGATGCCGTTGGGGTTTTAAGATTTTGAGTCTGCGCTGCAGCCACTGGGAAGCATTAGGTTAACAACTGCAAGCCCGTCATTACCACTATACCATCTCCTCAATCGATCGAATATCCATCCCCATTAGGGATACAGTTTGAAGAGATATAGTGTGAAAGGATAACTTTAGTGGAACTGTGTGATTAACCCAAATTTCCCATCAGAGAATTCATGGTCAATCCGTCTCATCTCATCTCGCACCTTCACTAAAAACAGCCAAACATCGCTCTTCCAAGTCCCCCAACTCTTCAGTGTTCTGGCTCCTCAGTGGGTGGAATGAGCTCCCGGCTCACGTCAGCCGACGGCGAGTCGCTCGCCAGCTTCCGCAAAGAGACTCAAGACCGCACCTGTTCAGAGTTCACCTAGACTCTACATAACCCCCCTCCATTAACAAGAGATCAAGACCCACCTGTTCAGAGTTCACGCTGGACTCTACATACCCCCTCCTTAACAAGAAGACTCAAGACCCACCTGTTCAAGAGTTCACCTGGACTCTACATAACCCCCCTCCTTAACAAGAGACTCAAGACCCCACCTGTTCAGAGTTCACCTGGACTCTACATAACCCCCTCCTTCAAACAAGAGACATCAGACCCACCCTAGTTTCAGAGTTCACCTGGACTCTACATCAACCACCCCCTTCCTTAACAAGAGACTCCAAGACCCACCTGTTCAGAGTTCACCTGGACTCTCACATAACCCCGCCTCCTTATCAGAGAGACTCAAGACCCACCTGTTCAGCAGTTCCACCTTGGGCTCTACATAACCGCCCCCTCCTTTAATCAAGAGACTCAAGACCCACCTGTTCAGAGCTTCACCTGGACTCTACATAACCCCCCTCCTTAACAAAGAGACTCAAGACCCAGCCTGTTCATGCAGCTTCACCTGGACTCTACATAACCCCGCCTCCTTAACAAGCAGACTCAAAGACTCAAGACCCCACCTGTTCGTAGAGTTCACCTGGACCCTTACCATACCCCCCCCCCAGCACTAACCTGCGTGTTTATATGTCTTAACATTTATTAATAGCATTGTTGTTCGTTCTCAGATGTTGTAGCGTGCTTAGAATCACACGCCTGCCCAGCTACTTATGCAGGCAACTTAGCAATTATGAAACTCGTTCTATTCGTCTCGTAAATAGGAATGCTCGAAAACAGCTCTATTCTTATCTTCAGGTACCACAGTGATATATTGCTGCCTCTCCTTCAACAAATGTACTCTTTGTAAGTCGCTTTGGATAAAAGCGTCTGCCAAATGCCCTAAATGTAAATGTATATGTGTGTGTGTGGTGTGTGTGTGTGTGTGTGTGTGTGTGTGTGTGTGTGTGTGTGTACATGTGTGTGTGTTGTGTGTGTGTGTGTGTACTGTGTGTGTGTGTGTGTGCATGTGTGCATTGTGCATAGCAAGCAATGTGATTAAATGCTCTTAGCAAGCGACGGCGGTTGGTATTTGGGGGTTAAAACAAATCAACAGCACACCCCCCTTGTGGGGTTAAAACAAATCAACAGCACCCCCCCTTGTGCCACATTAACAAAGACGCTGATGCAGCTCTCTCCGGCATCCCCCGAAGACAGCATCCGCTCCGGGCCCCAAACTCAATAAATAATGACCAATGAGATCGTCTCATTTACTTCCCGGACTCTGCCTGTGCACAGTTGCATCTGATTCAGCAGGCTGTGTATTCTGCAGGGGGTTGTGAGTGTGTTTGTGTGTGTTTGTGTTTGTGCGGTGATGTGTGTGTGTGGTGTGTGTGGTGGTGTGTGTGTGTGTGTGGTGTGTGTGTGTGTGTGTATAACAATGTGTTTTCTAAAAAAGAAATAACAATAACGATTTGATCTCCACCAGGAGGCGCCGACCCCGCTGGGTATCACAGAGATACTGAAAATCAACAGAAAGAATCTTTTTTTGTATTTTGTTTGAATGTTTTGGGTTTTTTTTTGCTTTTAATTATACCCGGTTGGGCCGAGTACATGCCGGGGAAAACATAAATCAAGTAGAATGCGTCCTCCATAGTTATTTATGTTCACAAAGAGAAAATAGATGCGCGATTGTATCTGGGAGTCTCACCGGGATCCAATCAGTGTCGAGCTCCGGCTCTTTGAATGGCATGTACTGTATATCACCTATGAGGATAAATAATGTATGGTAATGTAATCTATATTTGACTACACTGTGATGCAGTTCATTTATAATGCATGGTGTCAGCTGGATCAGCACCATATACACAGGGCCAATTAGTCACAAGTGCTCACTGTTCCATGCGGTACGTGAAAGTAACAGCGCAGGTCACAGGCCGCGTCGTGGAACTTGTACTTTAGAAAATACCCGTGCGCGTGTGTGTGTGTGTGTGTGTGTGAGAAGCTATATATATATATATGGCTTCTGTGGGGGGGGGTGAAAGGGAGCGTTTGATGTCGGGCAAAACAGCAACTCATCTGAAAGTTAGCGAGCGAGCGAAGAGGACCAAACTCAACAGGAGGAAAAACCATTCATAAATGTTTAACGACGGCCATACATCTTTAATCTCCCGAACAAAATACCCACGGCGATATTCAGGGACGTGAAAATAGAGTCGCGCAGGCCCCGCCCCCCGGCCCTCTCCCCGTTCACGCCTCAGTCATCCGTCATTAACGTTTACCTCCCAACCCTCGTCGTTGTGTCCGTGGTAAATATATTCATCTCCTGTCCATTACGGGGTACATAGGCGGAGGCACGGGCTTGTTAATAGCGCCTCACGAAGCCATTGCACGCATTCCTCGTCGTGATTCATTGGATCTGCGGGCGTTTTGTGTGCGCGCCGCTCGCCAGTGTGTTCACAAAAGGTCAGAATGGGCCCGTGACCACGTGCCCCCCCGCAGATGGATGGTTCCGGAGTGCGGGTGGCGCTGCGCAGAGCGACCACGCCGCCTCGGCTAATGGCAGCGACTCAACAAGCAATCACCCGTCGGATTAGTGTGTCGACTCGAACTTTGACCTTGCAAGAAGTTTGGACGCAGTTATAATAATAATAATAATAAGAAGAAGAAGAAGAAGAAGAAGAAGAAGAAGAAGAAGAAGAAGAAGAAGAAGAAAAAGTAGAAGAAGAAGAATTATTATTATTATTATTATTAGTAGTAGTAGTAGTAGTAGTAGTCGTAGTAGTAATATTAGTATAATTATTGTTATTATTGTTATTATAAATTATTATTATTATTATTATTGTTATCATTATTATTATTATTATTATTATTATTATTTATAATAATAATAATATTATTATGCAGACAATAAAAAAAGTTATTATTATTATTATGTGAGTATTATTAGTGATATTAGGTAACAATGTGGAACAACGGTTAAAATGAAGTACCTGTGTTTAGATCCTTGAGGACAGGTCACCTGTTGTACCTTTAAACTAACTTAACGAGATGTTAAGGGTGTTTGGTGGCAGTGTTTGGCATGTCATTGTTTTAAAAGTTACTAAAGTAGTAAAAGCTAAAAGCGCAACTCCCAACAGATGAATTCTAATGTGCCGTACGTTAATGTATCCCTATACTGGTCATTTTGCATACCTGTTTAGTTTTTGTTAGTTTTTTTTGTGTTGTGGGATAACATGCCACAACGCCGGCTGTGGGGGGCGGTAATTAGAGGGAAGAAGAGATCGTTTTGAAGCCACCTGCTCTCCCACCTGCGCTTAGTTTTAAAAGAACGTAACTCATTCCTGTGTTTAAACATGTGATAATTACAACAGCAAAGAGAAGCAAAAAAATGTAGATGAAATCTGCATGAAACACCACATCAGGATACGCCACATCAGCGAGAAGAGAGTTTTTAACGACGCGTAAAGGTACTAATGAGTCTTAACGAGGTTGAACAAGAGAAGTTGGGTGGCGGAGGGACCAGAAGCCTGGTTCCCGTCGGGACTTGAGACGTGTTTCTGCTAATCCAACGTCTAACGTTCTGGAGAAAGGAAACCTCAACACAAAAATCCCTTCAGAAGCCCAAATACACACTACCCCACTCTCCCCCCTCCTCCTTCTCCACGTCTTCTTTCTTCTGGAAGTGAATGGATACGTACTTTTGACAATTTTGGCTGTCACACTGTCAGCATTTTCTGAATTTAAACCAGAACAATCCTCACAGAGGCCTCTGACATTCTGGCCTTTATGGAGTTACGGAGCTTAAGTGAGTAAACTTAAGTGAGTGAACCTCAGTGAGACCAGGCTAATAAACAGAAGATTAAGCGCTCAATGCCCGATTTCACCAAACCAGTCCGCCACGGTCCGGACAACACCCTTGATAGTATGAAAGTAAGACTAAACAGGAGCGTGGGCACAGCTTAAAGGGGCCTTATTTTACCACCAGGTGTGTGTGTGTGTGTGTGATTAGCCAGTTTCGCTGTTTTGAAATTGTCATGTGACATGTCGTGTAAAATTCCAATTCTGACAGAGTAACATCACAAGTGGGAGTGTCCACCTAGATGTATGCTGACTATCAGTTTACCACTTGAAGAAGAAGAACAACAACTTTATTAATCCACACTTGGTACGGTCCATTGGAGTGGCTGGTAGTCTAGATCTAGTCAGCATACACTCCCATTTGTGAATAACACATTTCAGGCATATGTGTCACGAGGTGAGCGGGAGGACCCAAGCGCAAGACTCAGACTCGGGGTTATACAGTACTTAGTGGTATTTATTTATGTGAGACAGGCAGGCAGTTGAGGGACAGACAGGCACGCAGGCAGGTGAGGGACAGACAGGCAGGTAGGCAGGTGAGGGACAGACAGGCACGCAGGCAGGTGAGGGACAGACAGGCACGCAGGCAGGTGAGGGACAGACAGGCACGCAGGCAGGTGAGGGACAGACAGGCACGCAGGCAGGTGAGGGACCGACAGGCAGGTAGGCAGGTGAGGGACAGACAGGCACGCAGGCAGGTGATGGACAGACAGGCAGGTAGGCAGGTGAGGGACAGACAGGCAGGTAGGCAGGTGAGGGACGGGCTGGCTGGAGACGGGTTACAAGCCATACAGGTAGTTTGCAACAACAAGTATTAACAACAGTATGTGCAACAGTGATCCGACACCTAGTGGGTGGAAAGCCGGAGTCTTTATACAAGGACTAATTGTTGATTCACGGCAGCCGTGAGTGCCGCGCAGGTGCCGCTAATTATGCAGGGGCGGCACCGGAGCCCGGAGCCACGCCCACCAACCGCGGGAGCCCGGAGACACGGTCGTGACCGTGAACAATATGACCATTTTGACAGCTTGTAATGGCTATCACACTCACACCTGGTGGTATAATAGGGCCCTTGAACCAACTATATACGTATAAATAAACAAACAATAAAGTCATTATTTCATATTCATTATTTCATTAATTAAATTTAAATTAATGATTTTAGGAGATTTCTACATGGACGGACATCAAACTGACGTCACAATATTATAAAGAAGAATATAAAGAATATTAATATCAAGAAGATAACATACTAGTGTTATTGTTTTTTTTTTGATGAGCCAACAGTTACCACTATTTAAATCCCATTCACTATTGTCATCTCAACCATCTCAGCAAAAATCTGCAGAACTGCACACACACCACATACTTCATCCAGGCTGTGACACAGACGGCTCTTTGGATTGCACTCATTTTGCTGGTGGCAGGCGGCTGGTTTAAAGAGCATCTCAGCAGGTACGGTTATAATAGCTTGTCTGGTATCTCCCAAGCTGCCATTTTTAAATCTCGTCCCAGCATCACGCTCTTAAGGGAGCTCCAGCTGTGGTCGTAATAAGCAACACAACATGCTTTTAGAGCAATACTTTGGGATCGTGTTTTGTGTTCCACCTCTCGCTGGTTTACACGGCGATCTCACCTCGCCAAAACACTTTCTCATCTCTCACCTTCGCTTCGTGGGCAGCTGGACCCGGCAGAAGCGAGACACATCTATTTGTTTATTATGTCCCATGTTGTGCTGGAAATAGTTTAATACCAGTGTTGTATTGTGGATGGTGAAGTTTAGGTATTAGGTGGGAGATGGTTCTGTTTGGGCAGGCATACGGGAGAAGCTTGGCTTCAGGGTTTTCTGACAGAAATCCCTTTCTGTCATAGCTTGTGTTGCCTAAACCTAACCAAGTAGTTGTGTTGCCTGAACCTAACCAAGTAGTTGTGTTGCCTGAACCTAACCAAGTACTTGTGTTGCCTGAACCTAACCAAGTAGTTGTGTTGCCTGAACCTAACCAAGTAGTTGTGTTGCCTGAACCTTACCAAGTACTTGTGTTGCCTGAACCTAACCAAGTAGTTGTGTTGCCTGAACCTTACCAAGTACTTGTGTTGCCTGAACCTAACCAAGTAGTTGTGTTGCCTGAACCTAACCAAGTAGTTGTGTTGACTGAACCTTACCAAGTACTTGTGTTGACTGAACCTAACCAAGTAGTTGTGTTGCCTGAACCTTACCAAGTACTTGTGTTGACTGAACCTTACCAAGTACTTGTGTTGCCTGAACCTAACCAAGTACTTGTGTTGCCTGAACCTAACCAAGTACTTGTGTTGCCTGAACCTAACCAAGTAGTTGTGTTGCCTGAACCTAACCAAGTAGTTATGTTGCCTGAACCTAACCAAGTAGTTGTGTTGCCTGAACCTTACCAAGTAGTTGTGTTGCCTGAACCTTACCAAGTACTTGTGTTGCCTGAACCTTACCAAGTAGTTGTGTTGCCTAAACCTAACCAAGTAGTTGTGTTGCCTAAACCTAACCAAGTACTTGTGTTGCCTGAACCTAACCAAGTACTTGTGTTGCCTGAACCTTACCAAGTAGTTGTGTTGCCTAAACCTAACCAAGTAGTTGTGTTGCCTAAACCTAACCAAGTACTTGTGTTGCCTGAACCTAACCAAGTACTTGTGTTGCCTGAACCTAACCAAGTAGTTGTGTTGCCTGAACCTAACCAAGTACTTGTGTTGCCTGAACCTAACCAAGTACTTGTGTTGCCTGAACCTAACCAAGTAGTTGTGTTGCCTGAACCTAACCAAGTAGTTGTGTTGCCTGAACCTTACCAAGTACTTGTGTTGACTGAACCTTACCAAGTACTTGTGTTGCCTGAACCTAACCAAGTACTTGTGTTGCCTGAACCTAACCAAGTAGTTGTGTTGCCTGAAACTTACCAAGTACTTGTGTTGACTGAACCTTACCAAGTACTTGTGTTGCCTGAACCTAACCAAGTACTTGTGTTGCCTGAACCTAACCAAGTACTTTGTGTTGCCTGAACCTTATCAAGTACTTGGTGTTGCCTGAACCTAACCAAGTACTTGTGTTGCCTGAACCTTACCAAGTAGTTGTGTTGCCTGAACCTTACCAAGTAGTTGTGTTGCCTGAACCTTACCAAGTACTTGTGTTGACTGAACCTAACCAAGTAGTTGTGTTGCCTGAACCTAACCAAGTAGTTGTGTTGCCTGAACCTAACCAAGTACTTGTGTTGACTGAACCTTACCAAGTAGTTGTGTTGCCTGAACCTAACCAAGTAGTTGTGTTGCCTGAACCTTACCAAGTAGTTGTGTTGCCTGAACCTTACCAAGTAGTTGTGTTACCTGAACCTTACCAAGTAGTTGTGTTGACTAAACACATAGCAGGAAAAAAGTGGAATTAATCATAAATCTATGTTCGATGTTTTAGAACAATGTTAAAGTGTGTTTTAGCCTATATTATTACTAAGGGTTTGGTGCTGTTACTAAGGTTGATATCTGGGTGTTTTCTACTCAACGTTGCAACTTTATGATTTGCATTAGCAAGCATGAGTGACTGACAGGCCAGGATAACACTGACCTTATCTCGGGGAAAACTTGGTGATGCTCTTTGATTCTAAAAATTATTTATCAAGCCAAGCTCCATTTGCATAGAAGGAATAGATTCGCGTGGAACTGTCAAACTACCCTGCTCCGCTCAGAAAGACAAACAGCGTTCTGCTAATTCTGGGCAATTTCTGAATCAATAGAATTGGCAGAGTAAACTAAAGACGAGAAATGGCTTTGTGGAAGCGATTGCGATTGTCCATTAAATTGATTTTCATCTATGCATAAAAGAAAGCTTTTAGTGTGAAGATGCACTTCGGATAAGATTCCCTCCGTATTTGTCTTGTTTGCTCTTTTTTGGCTTCTTTTTTTTACACGTTACATTAAACTTTTTTTTCATAATTGCTCTTCCTTCTGAGAATAGGCAGAATAAAGAGAAGAGAAGGAACTGGCTTTAAACGAGTGTTTCCAACAGCGATGTTATCTCCTCCCGCTCTCTGGCTCTCTCTCTCTCTCTCTCTCTCGTTCATCCTCTCTAAGCCTTGACGGTCGCCATGGCAGCAGGAAGAGGAAGTGGTTTTGATAACTCCTTTTCTTTTTCGGTAGAATAAGAAGCCCAGCCGATGTTTGGCCGATATAACAACGATGCCCACGTACACCTTCACCTCCGTCCCCTCACCTTTTCATCCCCCTTTCTTCCTAAGAAGCTGAATTATCGCAGTCTGGTTCCACGTGTGTTTCGATAAAGACGTGAAATGAGCTGAGCAGCCACGGGATGAATATGATTCGGAATTTGGCTGCGTTTTCCCCAATGTGGGATAAACTCATCAGACGTTCCTTACACGTATGAAATTATCTCCCTTACATTTTTCTGTGTCAGGTCTGACAGCAGAGACAATTCACGCTAACTCTTGGCAGATCTATCTGCTGACGGAGAGTTGAGTTATGTGGTTGATTCATGGGAGCGGTGACCACGTGCTCCAGAAGTCCTTTTTGGAACCACAGGCATGGAAGAAGCTCCTTGCCTACCAGCTCCATATTGTGCCTCGATGATATCTCTTCCATCTCGTCTTTATAAACGCAAAATGAACTGAAGTCATATCTGGCTTTTTATAACCATGGTGGTCGTGAAGTCTGAGGCCTGGGGAGGTTTGTGATGAATTATGTTCAATTAAATAAGCGTTGTAAGTGATAATTGCCTGTGTTAAGTGTAATAATAGTCTGTTTTTACCGCGTTAATAGCATACAGCCGGCAGTTATCTTTTGTCCTTACCCATAATGAGAGAAAATCTGCGGAAAATGATTAAATGGGTTACGTTTTTCCTCTTATGGATTGGGGTATGTGTGGATAGCATCACATTTGGTGTGAGGTGGGTTATTTTACACAATACATTTGCCAAGAATAGCTTTTAAAGAACCTGACAGAGGATGAAATCCCTAAAAGATTACAGTTGATAAACGGGCTATTTTTGCTCGGGATGCTAAGGGATGCTAACTGTGATAGCATAGTTTAATTATGAACAAAGCTGGCCTTATCATTTACATTCCAATTCCCTCCCTCTGCCCTTCATCTCAATTAACAAAGCGTCTGATTTACTGCAATGCTCTTTAAGTGATGCTGCTGTGAAACAGTATTCAAACAGCAGGTTTATCTATGTTATGTTATAGCTTAAGACTCAAAATCTAAGTGTTTTTATTCTCAAATGTGCAGTATAAAATTGGTCTGTCTGCACAGTCTGCAATAGAGCCATTTTGTACAAATACAGTAAAAGTAGTGGACATTAAAAAATGTTAATCATTTTAAGTAAAGTCAAGTCTAGGTATACAATGTAAACAGGGTGATAACCAAGTTCTAAACTCTATGATTTCCTTCACACACATTTTTTATTTTAGACACCCAGCCTGTAACTGGATCTTTAGTCCAAGAACACATTAAATATTTATGGTGCTCCTGAAATTGGTGCAGCAGCGCGCGCACACACACACACACACACACAGACACACACACAGACACCACACACACACACACAGACACACACACACACACACAGACACACACACAGACACAGACACAGACACACACAGACACAGACACACACACACACACACACAACAGAGACACACACACAGACACACACACACAGACACAGACACAGACACATACACACACACACAGACACACACAGACACACACACACACACACACACAGACACACACAGACACACACACACAACAGAGAATGATTGAACGTGGGTGAGGTTTTTCCGAGGCTAGCGGCATGATGTATGTACACTGAAATGGGCAATACGTTGTGATTCAATAGGAGCAACCGATTTATCGTTAAAGGCACATATCAGCCACAGGAAGGGAGGGATTGGAATGGAACAATTGGTCTTTGCTGTTGAAACAGCTTCTTCTACTGCTGTGAGGTTAGAATAGCGTAGTGGTCCGGGGGTTTCAGGGTTCTACATGCAGGCATCCTTGTGCAAGATGCCCTGACTGCCTACCTGCTCAGTTGTCATTGAACAGAAGATTGAAATGATTAAATATTACATGGATTCTTTCATGACATTTTAACCCTATATAACCATATACGTATAAACCAAACATATAATTTGGTTAGCACTAGCTTGTTATTCTCAAGGGCCCCTGTCTTTGGCAATTGGGTCCTTTGGCCAGGGCACGCCGTGTTTCTGAATGACCATCAAACGCAGCGTGAGTTGTCCAATATGGCTGACCGGCTCTGGGCGTTGAGACCGCGGCCAGGCCGAGGACAGAACTGACATCCGAGATACTTTCGGCGACACTAATGAGAACAAAATATCGTTAGCTTCTCTTTAATTGTCAGACTTCTACCCGGTGATTGCACGTTAGTGCGACGGGTTGGCACTGCGCAGCCCTATAATTACCACGGTGTCCACACCCGAGATCGAGCCCAGATTCACAAGGACGTGAGGCCCCCTCTGTCATCATCTCAATTAACCTGCTTTGTTCCACCATCTCCTCTCCAAAACACACGCCACCGATGATACGCGGCAGCGAGCGAGAGATGTCTGCGTCGCCGCGTAGAAACACAATCTACATCCTGTCCTTGGCAGGACCAGAATATGCCAACGGAAGGCAGTTAAAAAAAGACCCCTCTTTGAAGTTAAATACACGTCTCTGGTAAGTCTGGCGTATCGCGGTGGCGGCGCTGAATGTGCAATTTCCATCTGAATGGGCTCCATCTTGATGACAACATCTGCCAGCTTCCATGGGCGGATCGACGCTGATGGGGATTTGATTCCGCTGGCAGCTTTTTGATAAGTCACTTAAGACTAATTTGTCCTTTCCTGCCGCTAGTGTTTACATCTGTTTTTTATTAATGCTAAAAATGTGGACAGCTGTCACATGTACACTAGTACTAGTAACCACTCAATATGCATAGATATACAAATGACACATACTGTAGCTGTATAAGTTACATATAGAATAGATGATGCACATATGAATGCAAATTTAAATACTTTTTGTCTCCTCAATGCCAACCACCCGTGTGCTAAGAGAGATATTTAAAACAACATTCGAAAATTGTATTAATACATCGCTAGAAACAAAAGTTGTATGGTTTTATGTAGTATGATGCAGAGAAACATTGGAACACTCACAATACAGTCAACACTGACAGACTGTATTTGACAAGTTCTGCCGCGAGACAGAAACGTGAGCTAGACCGCGTCCTCTGTGTGTCGATCCCATCGTGTTCCACTCCACCAATGGCTGCAAGACACAGCGAGGCTCACACACACATAGATCTCCACCGCCATGACTAGCACTCGACAGCCACTAAAACACTGCGGGCTTATTCCGCTAAAGGGCAAAATGATCCGGTCACAATGCGTGAGGTTAACTGGCCACCGGCAGCACCGCCAGGGAGTTGACTAGCAGGTGATGTTGTCAATCCAGCTACCTAAACTGGCTAGATATCCATAAGTTAGTCATTTCAAACTATATGTTTGAAAATAACCGTGATGTTTAAATCTAGATCTAGTTTGTTGTTTGTTTGTTGGTTTGTCAGCTGAACTGTTCAAACTTCTTCGCCAGTCAGTGTCGTGTTGTTGTTTGAATAACTTATAAAGGTACAAAATGTCGTGTTCCTTCTCTATTCTCTGCTTAGTCTCTAGTCTTTATTCATCATCATTTCCACGGGCCCAGGCTCCCAAACCCAGAGAAATGTGTTTGTCAAATGTTAAAACCGTGGGACCGGCTGGAGCGGTGACAGTAAAAAAGTTTTCCGCCGTTCGGCTGACGTTTCCCGCCGTTCCCCTCTGAACTCCCCGCCACCCACGCGGTCGAGGGAGGTTTTTTGGGCGCCATCTGGTCTGAGCCGAGGCGCTTGGGTAAATATGGACGCCAAGGCTGGGCCGGGGGCGAGGGACTAAAGAAACAGAGAGAGAGAAAGATGGATGGATAGATACAGAGAGAGATGAATGGATAGATGGATGGATGATAGATTGATAGATGGGTGGATGGAGATCGGTAGAGATTGATAGTTTTATTTATATTAAGTTTGGCAACACACAAACATGTTTTGATAGATGGATAGAGAGACTGATAGATAGTCAGGCGGATATATAAGTAGACATAAAGAGGACAGGTAGAGTCAGACTATCCCACAGAGCAGGATTAGTGGAGTGAGATGTGGAGGTTTAATCTGCCGGCTACGAGACTCAAAGCCCCGCGGAGCCTGCTTAGGCCTGCCTGCCTGGCCCGTCGTCACCAACTTGTTAGTTAAAATACTATTCCTGTTTGCTCCTTGTCTGTTTGTCACTTTGCACCGTTCAGGAAGCCTCACGCTCGAGCATTTAATTGCTGTTAATGACTGCTGTTTGTCGTTCCATTAATGTGCACATTATAAACACAATAAACTCCTAAACTTGGATCTGAAACCTTGTAAAATGGCATGACTGTGCCCGTGTGTGTGTGTGTGTGTGTGTGTGTGTGTGCGTGTGTGTGTGGCTTCCATTTTTATTCCAATCTTCCCCCATTTCTCCATCACTGCCGAGCCTGGAACTGTCAATTGTTTTCGACACAGCATCACGACTTGAAGACTTGTGTTCTCGCAGGCTAACGCTAGATTAGCATGCAATCGGTACCCCCCTCCCTCGCTATGGCTGTCCCGCCACCCTCTGGTTACAATCCCCCATAAAGCACACTGTTTATACCCCACCACCACCGCCACCGCCACCGCCACCATCACCTCCACCTCCACCTCCTTCCGAGAAGGAGACAAGCTAAAATGAGAGCTAGCTCCATTTGCTTCCTGTAGCTAATTGGATTAGCGCTGAAGGCACTATAATAACGGTCGGGTTTGGAGAGGTGTGGGGGTGGAGGGGGGGGTGCAGAATGGAAGAGTCAATTTTCCAGTGAAATAAGCTTTGCTCCAGGTAAAGAGAGAGAGAGAGCCCCTGTAGAGAGAGGGAGAGCGACAGAGAGAGGGAGAGAGACCGGTCGAGAAATGGAGAGCGAGAGAGACAAAGTCTGTGTTGGCGGCGATATATATACACAGCGGGTCACAGAAGCGACGTGCCATGCATGGTAAGAAAGTGCATGCGTGTGGCCATGCCTGTTTGCATGTTCCAATCCAACTGCAAAATGTGGCTTTGTGTGGCATTTGTTACAAAGGGCTCGCTAAAATGGATATTCAAGTCAATCAAATTAGGTCCATGACACTGTGGTTCCAATATAAACAATTGGCTGCGTCAATGTGAAGCCAAATATATCTTATTTGTATATATAGACCTTATTCACAGTCTTAAGGGTATACATGCCTATATACACCTAACCCTAAAGCCAGGGGGTCAAGCAATTATTCACACCACACCCCCCCCCACCCCCAGATACTTCCAATACATCTAAAAAATTCAGGTTAAATTAATTTGTTTCGTAACAACATGCTCTATGACCAGCACACAGTTGTTTTGGCAGGAGAGTGAATTTCCGCCATAACATTTGTAGTTCGTATGGTTTAACGTGAATTACTGACAAGTATTTTGGAGATGCGGGCATTTTGTGTTTTGTTCCAAACCGGGTTGCTGTCTTGAACTTTACCCTACAACGTAAAGCTAAATACAAACTATTACTAAAAAGTGCGGTTGTCTGGGATCTATCCCGGGTCTCAAAACTGGGTCTCCAAGTCTCCCGACAAATATCAAAATAGAATATTTGTCCGCGGGTATCACGCATATTTTAATATATCACACTTGTTCTCAAACGTTATACTATTGGTCTGTCCCACTTACTTATTACGTAAATTCAATCACAACATTGAACCCATTCGCGCCACGCGGGATCAACACTTCAAACTGTTTGCAAGATGTGTTTAATGCACAAAGATAAGCGCGTAGCTGGTCCAATCAAATTCATGTCGTACCGTTGTACAAAGGCTACTGCGACACCATATTGAACGCTACGTGGACTCCGTATGACAGAATCTCGGTACAGCGCAAGCTATAACGGTCAGCTGTCACGCGACACAGCGAGTCAGCCTTTCATAAAGACCTCCAGAAGGCTTACTCTTTTCTTTTGCGAAGCGGCCGGCAATGAAAAACGCTGTGTTCTGCACCACACTTGCGAGAATACATTTTGGGTCCCGCCATGTTTGAAATGCCGCCATAAGAAAGGAGTGCAAGAAGGGAGTAGCACCGTTGTGACCTACTTCAGCAGGGCTAACGTTGGTGACATGTGATCTGAGATCTGCCTAAAGTCAGTCATTGTCCCCCATTTTGATGTAAACGCCTTGTGGTGCGGTGCAATGATTCATACATGTGTGCTACAAGTGTGCATGAATGTAACAGCACACTTGCAGTGTCCTAGTTTCGGGGTTTGAAGGACCCAGAGGAAATTAATCTATTAGTGTTTGCAAAATAAGGTATTCTAAGGGTGTGCTATCTGCTTCACATTTTCTATTTTTGCATCTCCGGTACAGTCTGCCAGCTCCAGTGTTTTTTTTCTGATGCTTCTGTTTTTTCTGCTCAAAGCTGTGGTCCTTACACCCTGTTTCAGTGATTGCAGGAGCGGCTGCGTCCTCCGGGGTTTTCACAACCGCGGAGACCAATCAGCACACAGGAGGGGGGATCCTTAGACGCAATCAGTGTGCAGGGGGAGGGTCTGAGAGGGAGAATGCCGAACAATGGGAATAGATTACTGCAGGATGTCGTATCCCTGAGTTGTCACCAAAAGGCCTTCATCAGCTGATTGACCACCAGAACATTTCAGAATCCAGGCGTTCCAGTCTTCATTTCAATTTCTTTAGTGTATTCTGTTATTCCCTCGTCTCCCTCTCTTCTCCTTAACCGCTTTTTTTCAAGGGTAAACAAACAAACTAACAAAATATTTATTCACAACTATCAGAAATTCTGTCCCAACAGCCCAAGGGATTATGAACCACCTAGTGCTGTCAGATGGGTAGAAGATGATAGCTTCCACCTCTCACGTGGTAGAATATAGTTTATTTGTCCAGCTCTCTCACATGACAGAACCGGGTTTCTTCCTACATGCCAGTACTGAAGGTTCTGGACGAGCAGCATTGTGATTGAACGTCCAGATGGTCAGGTGGTCCTTTTCTTTATGGCTTCTCAAAGAACCGCATCACAATATGGCGGCTGCATCCTAAAAGTGGGTCATTGAATTTCACTGCCTTTTCCAAATGTGGACGTATGACCAGCGGCCTTGTTTTATGACACGTCTGGTTTATCGTGAAACTTTGACCTGGCATGTCTTTTTCATTATCTCTTTGTGGCAGACATGTGTGTTCTTTGTGTGTGTGTGTGTGTGTGCGTGTGTGCGTGTGTGCGTGTGTGTGTGTGTGTGTGTGTGTGTGTGTGTGTTTGTGGACTTGGAGAAGGCTTATGACCGTGTCCCCCGGGGAATCCTGTGGGGGGTACTACGGGAGTATGGGTACCGGGGCCGTTGATACGTGCCATTCGGTCCCTGTACGAACAAAGTGCGAGCTGCGTCCGTATTCTCGGCACAAAGTCAAGCATGTTCTCAGTGGGTGTTGGACTCCGCCAAGGTTGTCCCTTGTCACCGATTCTGTTCGTGATCTTCATGGACAGAATCTCAAGGCGCAGCCGAGGTGAGGAGAGTGTCCGGTTTGGGGACCTCAGAATTGCATCTCTGCTCTTTGCAGATGATGTGGTTCTGTTGGCTACATCAGACCGTGGCCTCCAGCATGCACTGGGGCGGTTTGCAGCCGAGTGTGAAGCGGTCGGGATGAGAGTCAGCACCTCCAAGTCTGAGGCCATGGTTCTCTGCCGGAAAACGGTGGAGTGTTCCCTCCGGGTTGGGAGTGAGTTGCTGCCTCAAGCGAAGGAGTTCAAGTATCTCGGGGTCTTGTTCACGAGTGAGGGCAAAATGGAGCGGGAGATGGACAGACGGATTGGTGCAGCGTCTGCAGTGATGCGGGCGCTGTACCGGTCCGTTGTGGTGAAGAGGGAGCTGAGCCGGAAGGCAAAGCTCTAGTTAGTTTCCTCCGCAGGGTGGCTGGGCTCAGCCTTATAGGGTGAGGAGCTCAGACATCCGGAGGGAGCTCGGAGTAGAGCCGCTGCTCCTCCGCATCGAAAGGAGTCAGCTGAGGTGGTTCGGGCATCTGATTAGGATGCCCCCCGGGCGCCTCCCTTTAGAGGTTTTCCGGGCACGTCCAACTGGGAGGAGACCCCGGGGCAGACCCAGAACCCGCTGGAGGGATTATATATCTCGTCTGGCCTGGGAACGCCTCGGGATCCCCCAGGAGGAACTAGAGAGTGTGGCTGGGACTGGCAGCAACACACACACACACACACACACACACACACTCACACACACACACACACACACACACACACACACACACACACACACACACACACACACTCACACACACACACACACACACACACACACACACACACACACACACACACACACACACACACACTCACACACACACACACACACACACACACACACACGCACACACGCACACACGCACACACACACACACACACACAAAGACACACATGTCTGCCACAAAGAGATAATTGAAAAAGACATGCCAGGTCAAAGTTCACGATAAACCAGACGTGTCATAAAACATGGCCGCTGGTCATACGTCCACATTTGGAAAAGGCAGTGAAATTCAATGACCCACTTTTAGGATGCAGCCGCCATATTGCGATGCGGTTCTTTGAGAAGCCATAAAGAAAAGGACCACCTGACCATCTGGACGTTCAATCACAATGCTGCTCGTCCAGAACCCACTCAGAACCTCAGTACTGGCATGTAGGAAGAAACCCGGTTCTGTCATGCGAGAGAGCTGGACAAATAAACTATATTCTACCACGTGAGAGGTGGAGCTATCATCTTCTACCCATCTGACAGACTAGGTGGTTCATAATCCCTTGGCTGTTGGGACAGAAATTTCTGATAGTTGTGAATAAATATTTTGTTAGTTTGTTTGTTTACCCTTGAAAAAAAAGCGGTTAAGGAGAAGAGAGGGAGACGAGGGAATAACAGAATACACTAAAGAAATTGAAATGAAGACTGGAACGCTGGATTCTGAAATGTTCTGGTGTCAATCAGCTGATGAAGGCCTTTGGTGACACTCAGGGATACGACATCCTGCAGTAATCTATTCCCATTGTTCGGCATTCTCCCTCTCAGACCCTCCCCCTGCACACTGATTGGTCTAAGGATCCCCCCTCCTGTGTGCTGATTGGTCTCCCGGTTGTGAAAACCCCGAAGACCAGCCGCTCCTCAATCACTGAAACAGGGTGTAAGGACCCACAGCTTTGAGCAGAAAAACAGAGCATCAGAAAAAAAACACTGGGAGCTGGCAGACTGTACCGGAGATGCAAAAATAGAAATGTGAAGCAGATAGCACACCCTTAGAATACCTTATTTTGCAAACACTAATAGATTATTTCCTCTGGGTCCTTCAAACCCCGAAACTAGGACACTGCAAGTGTGCTGTACATTCATGCACACTTGTACACACATGTATGCAATCATTGCACGCACCACAGGCGTTTACATCAAAATGGGGGACAATGACTGACTTAGCAGATCTCAGATCACTGTCACCAACGTTAGCCCTGCTGAAGTAGGTCACAACGGTGCTACTCCCTTCTTGCACTCCTTTCTTAATGGCGGCATTTCAAACATGCGGGACCCAAAATGTATTCTTGCAAGTGTGTGCAGAACACAGCGTTTTTCATTGCCGGCCGCTTCGCAAAAGAAAAGAGTAAGCCTTCTGGAGGTCTTTAGAAAAGGCCGACTCGCTGTTCGCCGTGACAGCTAACCGTTAGCGCGCTGACAGATTCTGTCAGACGGAGCCACGAGCGTTCATATAGGCTCGCAATAGCCTTGACAACGACACATTGATTGATGGACACACGCGCACACAAACAGTGTTGAAGTGTTGGATCCCGGCGTGGCGCATGGTTCATGTTTGTGATTGGATTTACGTAATAATAAGTGGGACAGACAATGATAAACGTCTTGAGAACAAGTGTAATATTATTAAAATAGCGGTGAAAACCGGGACAATTATATATTTTGATATTTGTCGGGAGACTTGGGAGACCCAGTTTGAGACCGGGATAATCCCAGACAACCCACTTTTAGTATAGTTTGTATTTTACTTTACGTTTGTAGGGTAAAGTCAAGAGCACAACCTCGTTGGAACAAACACAAAATGCCCGCATTCCAAAATACTGCAGTAATTCACGTTAAAACCATACGATTATACAAATGTATGGCGGAATTCACTCTCCTGCAAAACAACTGTGTGCGTGGTCAATAGAGCATGTTGTTACGAAACAAATTAATTGAAACCAGAATTTTTAGATGTATGCATGGGAAACATAAATTGAACTTTGCCAAAGCATGAAAGCAAAATAGAATTAGACAAAGACAAAAATGAATAAATAGTTTAGAACAAGAAACAACTAAAATAATAATGTACCAAACAGTACAGTGAGAAGTACTGAGTTAAAACTTGTTTTCTCTCTCCAACTGTGTGTGTGGGTGTCTCTCTCTCTCTTTAGAGAGCGTGGCTGGGGAGAAGGAAGCCTGGGGGGCCCTGCTTAGCCGGCTGCGAACCGCGACCCGGCGCCCGGATAAGCGACGAGAATGGATGGATTATATAAATATAGTATATTTATGGATTTATCATCTTACTTTTTTTTTATTTCCCCCATTAAAATGCTGGTCGTTGCCTAATGAAATGTTGAATTTATATTTTTTTATTTTAATGTAAATTAATTTGCTTCTCTCAGTGGCAACAAATGCAATATTTGTCTTCTGCCATGACTGAAAATGGAAAATGGTTAAATCTATACATCACACAACAGCACACGTTTCCTGAATAAACCTCAGGTGAGACAGCATGCGATCACACTTAAGACCCAACACTTCCCAAGTCGTTTCATTCTCTCCCTGCCTCTTTTCTTCTCTCCCTCCCTCCATCTCACCCTCTTTGCTTCTTCTGTTCCTCTCTCTCTCTCTCTCTCTCTCTCTCTCTCTCTCTCTCTCTCTCTCTCTCTCTCTCTCTCTCTCTCTCTCTCTATCTCTCATCCTCTGCTTCTCTCTCCCGACTCCTTTCTCCCCAGGCACCCTACCCTCCCTCCTCCATCTTGTATATGTATTTCTGTGCATGTCCTATTTATTCTTCATATTGATGTCACACATCATCCTGTCACTGTGTGAGGTTGTTTTTGGTTGTTTCTGTTCCACAGAAAGTTCACGTGAAGTCAACCCTGTTGGGTTCATCATCAGGCGTCCATTTTGTTCTTTGAAACCTTCCCGGGCGTTTCTAAGTTTATCTAAAAAGTAGACCTAGTAGATATAGGATATATCTATAAAGTAGACCTGCCTACCAATAGGATATATCTATAAAGTAGACCTACATAGGGTATAGCTATAAAATAGACCTACCTGTAGGACATCTATATCTGGAACGATCTGCCTGAGGAAATCAGGGCAGCTGAGTCAGTGATCTCCTTTAAATCCCTTCTTACAGTAAAACATACTTTTATCAGAGAGCCTTTCCTGATTTTACCTGAGTTTTAATTTCTGTGATCTTTTATTTCTGTTTTTTTATTTCTCTTTGTTTTTCTCTTTTACCGTCTCCTGCACTGTATTGGTTTCATACAGAAATCATTTTTGTAACTGTCTTTTAAAACATGATAATTTATGACTTTGTCTATTTTATTTACAGATTTTGAAAAGTGCTCTCTAAATAAAGCTTATTATTATTATATATTATTATATATCTGTAAAGTAGACCTACCTACCAATAGGGTACATCTATAAAGTTGACCTGTCTACCCATAGGATATATCTATGAAGGAGACCTACCCATAGGATATATCTAGTGGACCTACCTGGTAGGATGATTCTATAAGCAGGACCATACCTACCTCTAGGTATATCTACATGCCGAGGGTTTTGATTGGTTGAAGCCTGCAGTATTTGGTTCATTTCTATTACGTCACCGTGGAAAAGCTTACCACTACCACTAGACCCTGCGGCTCTGGTCGGTGTGCCCTGTCACCAACAAGGAACGATCACGCCTACTATGGGTAGGCATGGGTTGGGTTAGTACACCTTTAAGTGTGTGGGCCTAACTAAGATCGTGGGCTGTAAGAAATCGCCTATTACTTCAATCTAGACACGTCGTGTAAAGTTACAATTGTTGTTTGATTAAAATACTAACGAGGAGGAGAAACAATGCACCTTGGAATACAGTCGTTTTGGACCATATCAAGCTGTTCGTTGCTATTACCTAAACCAACAAGATGACCGAAAGAAGTTGGAATTGCTGTCCAGTCTGGGAGCTAACCTGCTACGTAGCGGGTTAGCTCCAGGTTAGGCTCACGGCATGAGTCGCCACGGTAACCGAACTGAGATTAGTCTAAGTTTGGTATCCAAAAATGAACGAAAATTCAGCGATTCCCTGAATTCTGACACGAACACCCAGCTTCTTGTAATACAAATAATACAAATAAGTCATATAAAATTGTGATTAAAAATGACTATAATGACTACATGAAAAGTACCCAGTAATTAGTAAGGCAGACGGCGCGGGGGAGAGCGCTCAAGGCGGCTGTTTAACCTCTGCCCCTCCTGATTGGCTGAGCTTCTTGGCAGTCTGACCAGCGGATGCCAACCGTCCACGCCTTGAATTACCACCAGCCGATTGCGATAAAGCCCCCCCAGGGTCAGTGGATGTGTGTGTGTGTGTGTGTGTGTGTGTGTGTGTGTGTGTGTGTGTGTGTGTGTGTGTGTGTTTTCCACCTGTGGGACTGCCATTAAACATCAAGGTGGGGGATAAGGTGTTTAATCAACTGGAGGTTTGTGCAATTTCTGTCTCTCGTTTTATTTATTTATATATATATATGCACCAAACACTCACACAACCACAGTCACACACACACACACACACACACACACACACACAACCAACAAGGATCACCTTGCAACAGCCTTCTCTTTTACTCGCCCGTCAGTACATCGCTGCTGTATTACGTATTACGATGTTCAAACAAATAAATTAAATAAATAAAAATATACCCCCCCCCCCCCCCTTCTCACACACACACACACACACACACACACACTCTATCTCAGCAGTAAGAGTGTCCGGAGACACCGGTGATGGAAGAGTCACAAGGCGATGGAAAGGTGAGAGGACGTTGTCTATCCTCATCCAACCTCCAGCCGCCCCCGGTCTCCAGGTGGAGGAGGAGGAGGTAGAGGAGGCCTTCTTTGTACATCACACACGGTTCTCGGTTCAATTCCCGGCCGACTTCACGCACTCACACACACACACACACACACACACACACACACACACACACACACACACACACACACACTAGTGCCCTTTAGCCACTTAAAAAGACAAGCAACTTCTGGAGTAGGAGAAGAAAAAAAAACCTGTCAACGTCACTCAATAGAGAGAACTCACATTTTATGTTGTATTGATTTTAGTCTGGCCCTCAGCGCGCCCCCAGAGGCTTAAGGCATAAACAGGATTCAACAGAGTGGAGAGCTGGAACGTATCCGCTAACAGACTCCATGATAGATACCCTGTAATAAAAGTAAAACACAAAAGAAAAGCGGTATATGCTGTATATAACTTCTAGCTAGCTTCGGTGTGTGTTTGTCTTCTAACCCCGTCCATCTCGGCGATTCTTGGCCACGCTTTGACGTAACTTAATAGCCGGAGTCTCGAATCAACGCATTACACAGCCCTCTGTGGGCCGCACACAGGGCCGGTCCCAACAGAATGGAAGCCGCTGCAGCTTTAGCTCGTATAACATATATACGGATTTTAGACAGTGAAACGTGCGTTTTTATGATTGAATTTCTTCAGAAGTTATCAAACAACCTCGTAGAGCGTCTGTCTTCTGAGTCCCTGAGGGGAAGACGAGAGAGAGAACTACTTTCCACATACAAGGAGAGAAAATCTTCCATAAAGCAAAGGGAACTCAATAGAGAACCTTCACAGAAAACTTTAAAAAGCATTCTTCTTCTTCTTCTTCATCTTCTTCTTCATATTCTTCTTCTTCTTTTTCTTCTTCTTCTTTTTCCCCCCACAAATAACTGAACACTGTAGTTTAGCGTTGCCATGGCTACACACGTGTTACTTTGACAGTCGGTTTCAAAGGTACCGTAAATCCTCTAATAGTGGCCTGTATTCCATTAAAGGCCGGTCTCTCATAATGGCCGGGGGCGTGGTCAACACAGACAAATAAAGGCCGGCCTCCAATACAGGCCGGGTCAAAAAACGAAGAAAAAAAACAACGGTTAATACGGTAAACTCCTGGTGCCTGTTATACACTACGGTAATGCAACTGCGGTAGTTTGAATTACCTGTGCAAGCCTGAATTTCCCATAACACAACGTGTCTACATAACACAGAGCTACCAGAGAAGAGAAAACAAACATGGCGCCGACCAGACGAAAGTTTGATGTGAATTTTAAAGAGACAGGGTTGTTTTGTGGCCGTATTTTCCCTACGTGAGGCTGCGGTGCTGTTTTGTTACCATTATGTTACTTGCAGCTGAATCTTACTGTTTTGTTTGTCTTGTTTTTATGTGGCAATGTGTGCAATGTTTCGCAATAAAAGTCAGGAAATGAAGGGATTATGTCCATGAGAGTTAAATTTTAAGAAATAAAGGCCTCTAATATAAGCCTGCCTCCAACAAAGGCCTGGTGCTCTTTGCGGCTCAGTAAATAAAGGCCCCGGCCAATATTAGAGGATTTACGGTATTCACTTCCTGCTGAGCATTGAGATTCCTGTACTGATGAATACACGAGTACACGACAACCTTGATGTTAACTGTAAAAAAAAATAATACAGCATAGGCCTCCTCTTCTAGTCTTACATGTGTTCTCTTAACAGGTTGGTTGAAATTTAACAGGTTGGTTGCAACTTCGTTCTTTAATCAAGTTCATTAAAAACGAGCGTAAGACATGAAAGAAAAACAAATTAGGCCACACAATGACAACAGCCGGGACACATATTCGTCCGCACTTAGCCGTGCTCGTTTAAAGATGTCGTAAAGCTTATTTTAGTGTTAATCAAGGCGCTTTCTCATGAAAATAACGGTGAGACGCAGCTGCTGGGCCGACAGCAGCCAAAGCAACGTGGCCGTCCTCCAAGAGCCACAGCAGTAAACTGTCAAGTGCTCTTAGCTTGGTCAGCCTTTATCCGCCGAGCCAACCTCCACTCCTACTATCTCCGCTTTTTTAAACGTAATTGTGGGTATTTCTTTTTGTTAAATTACAGTTCTGTGTCAACGTTATTACAGTGTTTCTCTCTGCCAAGCACATATGATCACAACACGACTGATGGGGCACACGCACTCTTACGGGGAAATAATAATTTCTACTTAATAGTTATGATATGAATTAGAGAGAGAGAGAGAGAGAGAGAGCGAGAAACACACAGAGAGAGAGAGAGAGAGCACGCACAAGACAAATGCCAGGTCGATATTACCCATGAGCCTCTGCTGCGTGTGTTTAGATCTGTCTTCCTGGGTTAGGGATGATGCTTGGTGCATCATGACAACAGGCCTGTCACTCGTCAGCTGGGATGTATAAATATCTCTTTCTATCGGTTCACTTGGGCGGTGCTTAGAAAGTCCCCTGGATCTGCGCTCGTTTGGCTGCTCACGAGCGTAGTAAGAATATAACGGATGCAAAGTGGCCACCGAAGCAGATATGTGTACGAGTGTGTGAACGACACATGAACTGTGATTGACAGGTGAAAACATTGTGTCGAGGGCTTCATCCATGTTTTATAGGCCAAGGATCTCGCTCGCAGTGTGTGTGTGTGTTTGTGTATGTGTATTTCTACCTGTGTGTGTGTGTGTGTTTGTGAGTGTGCATTTCTACCTGTGTCTTTGAGTGTGTGTGTGCGTATGTGTGTGTGAGTGTGTGTGTATTTCTACCTGTGTGTTTGTGTGTGTGTGTGCGTGTGTGTGTTTGTGTGTGTTTGTGAGTGTGCATTTCTACCTGTGTCTTTGTGTGTGTGTGCGTATGTGTGTGTGTGTGTGTGTATTTCTACCTGTGTGTTTGTGTGTGTGTGTGCGTGTGTATGTGTGCGTGTGTGTTTGTGTATGTGTATTTACACCTGCGTGTTTGTGTGTGTGTGTGTGCGTGTGTGCGTATGTGTGTGTGAGTGTGTGTGTATTTCTACCTGTGTGTGTGTGTGTGTGTGTGTGTGTGTGTGTTTGTGTATGTGTATTTACACCTGCGTGTTTGTGTGTACGTGTGTGTGTATGTCTGTGTGTGTTTGTGAATGTGTATTTCTACCTGTGTGTATGTGTGTGTGTGTGTATGTGTGTGTGTTTGTGTGTGTGTATGTGTGTCAGTGTGTGTGTGTGTGTTACACTGTGAGTTTGTGTGTATTCATCCATCTCTGCATGTGATTGTGTGAATGGCCTAAATATAGTGCTCACAATAAACATCTCTCTCTCTCTCTCTCTCTCTCTCTCTCTCTCTCTCTCTCTCTCTCTCTCTCTCTCTCTCTCTCTCTCCTCTCTCTCTCTCTCTTCTCTCTCTCTCTCTCTCTCTGACCAGACTTCTCTATTAACACATCAAATATGAATGAGAGTTTCCCAGATGACTCGTGTAATGTGGGTGGCATCCCACCACGTGTCTCTCTAAACAGATAAACGGGGCGGGGGGGGGGGCACATTGTTCTGGAACCTCTCTAGAAGGACAGAAGGACAGAAGGACAGAAGGACAGAAGGACAATCATAACAAACAGTTCATAGAGTACTCTTCATCTGCAAAACTCACACAACCAACTGTTGCTCGGCCAAATAGATCAACATTCCAGCCGGTTGACCTGATGACTGACTGACTGGTTGGCTGACCGGCTGGCTGGCTGGCTGGGTGACTTCTCTCTTCTCTCTGTCTTCATATACAGTATATATAGATGTAGCAGGAGTGGATCACAACACAGGAATCATTCATCACGAGGACAGCTCCTCATGCAGAAGAGGTGGGTCATCCAGAGGTGTTCCCTGTGTGTGTGTGTGTGTGTGTGTGTGTGTGTGTGTGTGTGTGTGTGTGTGTGTGTGTGTGTGTGTGTGTGTGTGTGTGTGTGTTTTGGGGAGTTTAGTTGTTGGAGTGTGCTGGAGTCTCTTCCCAACGTCGGAGCAGCACATTCACTAGACTGCGTGTGGTCTGTGGGCGGGCTGTTCTGTCGTTCCCTACTTATTGATTCCTGGCTCTGTTCTCCTGTCTTTCTCTCAGTTTTGCCGCCTGGCGTGTCGGTGCTAGGGAGGGGAGGGAGGGGTTGGCGGGGGGGGGGGGTGGGGAGTCAGACACACCGC
>PIJE02001377.1:129136-138116 GCA_002895965.2 Coryphaenoides rupestris
TACTGAATATATCACACACCACTTCCTTTCTTCCCTTGCCGGTTCGTCGTCTGTCACGTGCTCTCTTTTTGATGAGTTCCCCGAGTTTGAACCTTTTCTGAATCCTCCACTTTCTGCCTCAGTCAGCGTTTACCTCCTACTACCCTTTTTGTTCTCCGCGCACCGTGTTGCAGTGTGAACGGAACGCATCACAACCACATCGCCTGGCCGGCGCGCAGACACCACCTACAGACACCACCTACAGACACCACCCACAGACACCACCTACAGACACCACCTATAGGTGCTGTCTGTGCTGAAAGTAAACAAGAACGCAGCGCACCGACAGAAAACACATCCTGCACCTTCTGACATGACAACGGAGCCTAGTAAACGATATAATGCCCACAAGGATTCGGGAGTTATGACCATACTGATTTCACCGCACAGCACAAACACCACGGTGTGGCTTAAGTTTCAAGTTTCAAGTTTCAAGTATTTTTATTGTCACTTCACAGTTTACACGTGAGTATGAGCAGTGAGTGAAAATCTTGTGTGCAAAACGCCCGACAGCCGACAGTAGTTATAAGGAATACAAAATAGAAATAGAACTAGAATAGAATAAAGTAAAATGCCCAAATATGACGCCCACAGCGATGGGAATTAGTTTTCATTATTGGCCGTACTCATCTCAGCGTTTCAGAGCACACACACCCACTAGCTGTGGCGCTAACAGTAGCCTCCTCACCCGCGCTGCTCTTAGCACCACCCTGTTGTTCCCGCCAGCACCACCTGAGCTTAGTCTACAAACAGAACGCACGGAGACGCTGTGTGTGTGAACGTTCAGGTTCAAGTTCAAGTTCATGTTTGTTTATTGCCATTCATTCACATACACAGGATACAAGAACATCTCACGGACCACGGTGCTAACACAAAAGAAAAAACATAGCAGCTAAAATACAACATGGGGAGAAAAACAACAATCCGAAACGCCTGTGTATGAACATAGTGATCGGCATATGTTAACATAGTGCAGAGCGGGGAACTATGAGCATGTAAATAATAGAAGTAATGCCGAACCAGTGACCTCGGGTAATTAAACAGAGCATGGTGATGATGGTCCGGTATAACGTGTGCCAGGTGTGGGTACGTGCCGGGTAGTCAGGCAGGAGGGCGCGTTTCAAAGAAAAGCTCCCCAGTAGGACTGTGTCTGTTTGTTGCTTGCTTATAATCCAACGTAACATAATCTCGAGACTTTTTGAAGAATAAATGTGAACTAAGAAAGAATGTGAAATTGCTTGAAAATTGGTCTTTAAATGAAAATCTTTTGAATTGTATTTAACATTATTGGTTTTTTTTGGAAATAGGTACCGGCAAGTAACACTTGGCAGGGCCTAATGTGGCAGGTCCTGTTTTCCGGCAGGATCCGGCACACATGACGCCCTGTGTAGCTGAGAGTACACGATGACCAATCAGAAACAAGTGGTTCTTTTTGGTCCCCTCTCTCTTTTAATTGTGTATCCCCCTCCTCTCTCCTCTCTCTCTCTCTCGCTCTCTCCTCACACACACGCACATACACACACACACACACACACAAGCGCACACACACACACACACACACGCACGCACACACACAAAACAAAATCAGAAAACATCATACCACACAGCCGTCTTGTGTGCGGTTCCAATCTCCACCACAATAATTTCCCGGAGTAACAATTTTGTACATTTCACGCTTGATTTTATATTTCTCTCCTCGCGCATTTACAGAAATACATTTGTGCTCGCTCACGCCGTCGACTTTAATAACAAATGGCAGAGAGACGTGTTCCTGCTGCGAATAAGCGGCGTTACGTCGGGACAAGAGGCCGTGGTTTGTCGCGAACGGTTTGGCTTTACAATACACGTCGTCATGGATACCGTGACAACACAGTAGCCGGGCCACTGCACAGACGCGCACCACAGCATCACATGCTTCAGACCAGTGGTTTCTCAAACTATCTCATACTATTTTCTGCCAAGTGCCCCTTTCGCCAGTACAAATCATTTAAGGGAGGGAAAATATTCGTTTGGTTTTTCACACAGCATCTTGGGATGGCTTACTGACATGAAATAAACATTTTGGTGTTTCTATCTTGGCTGTATCTGTTTTAGCTTTAACCCTATGCTCCAAGTACCCCCTGCAAATGGGGGTACATGCCCGTAGCCCCCATTTAGATGACCCCACAGACCCCGAAACACAGCCACCAACCACATCATACTGTCACCCATTCACACAGAGGTACTTCAATACCAATGTAAAAGTGGATTGTAGTGGGGGGGGGGGGGGAGGGGGTTGTGCTAATAATGGATTTTGGATGGATTTTTAAGCAAGATGCCCCAACCCTAGTCTGGAAAAATCAGACGTTAGATGTTTGCCTTCGTTTTTCGATTCATATTTGTACCATATTCAACCAATCACGTCACTGGAGGAGGAGATCTGTGAGAGTGTGTAATTGGCGAACACAAACTCAGCCAGCAGTAGTGTGTTTTCTTAGGTGTGTGTGTGTGTGTGTGTGTGTGTGTGTGTGCGTGCGCGTGTGCGTGTGTGTGTGTGTGTGTGGGAGACGGTTTGTCATGTGAGGAAATGTGTCACACAGCCACACGGCTTGACAAAGACACACACACACACACGGCAGCCGAGAGCGTCAAAATTCAATTTGCCCCTACAAAGCTAAGGCGCGTGTCGATTTAGCATTAAGATATGTGCTCTGGCCTGCAGCCAATCACATAAGGCCTGTTTATGGATGTAACGCCGCAAATGTGAATCATTGATGTGTCCTCCCAGAGATCAGGGCAGCCGTGGCGCATTGGCAGCAGCAAATTACCTTTAACACGATTATGCTTTGCGGGGACAAGGCAGGGCCGGTCCCCACAAAGTCAGAGGAATGACCCGGGCACGCGCGTGTGTGTGTGTGTGTGTGTGTATGTGTGTGTGTCTGATGATGATGATGGTGATGATGATGAGGTTGAGGATGTCAGATTTATTAAACCAATGGGAGCCAGGTGAGGTCATGTCCTTCGACTCTTTACTTTACTTTACCTTAACTTTCCTCTGATCTGAATAATCTAATTCCAAAAGTGATTGTATATTCACTATTCATTTGACATTGTTTCATAACTTGATTGATTATTTCCAGTCTGCAGAATCAGCATTTATTGAACTCCGGTCCATCCCTGGAGGGAAATATCCTTCCTGTGTGTTCCTTCCTTCTCAGTTTCCTCTTTCTTTCTTCGTTTCTTTACCTGTTTGAGAATTGACATTTCTATATCGAGAAGATTTTCCATCAGGCTCATCGTCTGAGGACAGTAGCAGATACCAGTATCTTAGAAGCATGATACCAGTATCATGCTTCTCATTCCTAACATGACATAGCAGCAACACTGAGTGACCTAAACACAAACAAAGCTAACACACTCTCCTCTTCATTTTGTGGTTCACAAAATTCCTCCGTGGAGTGAGGCAGAGTTTTCAACAAAAGCATGACTCACCACAACACTCCACTGGGAGAACCCACACCCACCCCCCCCTGTGATTCTCTGACCTTTGAACTTTGGGTAATGGCCAGGGGAGGGGGTGGGGGTGTCTCAGGTGTATGCATGGCAGTGGAAGTGACAGCAGTGTGTGTGTGTGTGTATGTGTGAAGTGTGACCTTTAGAGTGAGCGAGAGAGTAGTGGTTGGAGTTGGACAGAGAGAGAGAGGGAGAGAGGGAGAGAGAGAGAGGGAGAGAGAGAGAGGGACAGGGAGAGAGAGAGAGAGAGAGAGGGTGCTTGCTATATATAAAAAAAAAAATGCTGTGTAAATATATAAAATGCATTATTTATGGTGATTACCAATATCCTGGGGGTCAGTCAAGGGTCATTTTGCTTCCTGATCGATCCACGCAACACATGTCTCAGCCTCGCCTAAAAGCACTTAGTTAATGTCACCTAACTAGTTCTTATCCACTAGCCTTTAGCCTTTTAAATTCACTTTTCATTTTGACTCACACCTGCATTGGAGGTGAATGCGGTTGCTTTGGATAAAAGTGTCTGCCAAGTGATTTAAATGTAATCGAATAAAATGTCATGTTTAAAGGTGCTCTAGGATCCATGTCAGAATCTATCCCTTTGTGACATCACAACGTGGGTGCGTCCAACTGGCTAGAGGGAGCTGATTGGACCGTATCTGTTGGATTCGGTGCACTGACTGGCGTTGATACATCCCAATGGACACACCCAATTTGTGATGTCACAAAGGGGATTTCAGGAAATAGGGGGCCTTAATGCCGTGTAATTGAATGTAATATAAATGTAATTTCACGTTGTTTGTCCGGGAATGAATGGAAAATGTCACGACTGACACCGGTCTGAAGCAGTATTATGTGTGTGAGGCGCTCTCTGCTCCACTCTGAGTTCATATTTTAATGGCTAAACTCGTTCATAAGAGCCTCAGGAGGAAAAATCCTTTTGATTTAAAACTGAAATTGTAAACAAAACACTTTCCAAAAATGTCAGCCTGGGGTATCTGTGTTAGTTCAAGCATGAGTCTCTCTCTCTCTCTCTCTCCCTCTCCCTGTCCTTCCGTCCGTCCGTCTGTCTGTCTGCCTGCCTGCCTGTCTGTCTGTCTCTCACTCTCTGTCTCTGGTGTGTGTGTGTGTGTGTGTGTGTGTGTGTGTGTGTATGCCTCTCTCCCCCTTTCTCCCGTCTCGCTCCAAATCTCACCCTTCTCTCTGTCATGTCGTGTCTCTCTCCATCTCCGTCTCTCTCACGATCTCTCCCTCTCTGTGTTTCAACATCTCTCGCCCAGCAAACATATACATAAACAATTCAAAGCTGTTAGTTAACTTAGTTCCACTGATTCACTTGTATTTCACGGAGCGTTTGCCACCGAAGGGGGTCGTGCTACAGCTGAGGCCAGAGGCGATTATCGGCCGCCCTAAACTTCAACCGTGAATTTTGACCTAAAAAGACTCAAAATTGTTTTTAGTATCAACGAGCTGTTGGACCTGATGACTCCTGGCTGTGACCTCCCCCTTGCTGGCCACAGGCGGTGGTGCAGGCCGCTGTTTGAGCTCCACCGTCGATAGTTTGGCTTTCTCACGTATTCCCGTTGACGTCAATAAGTCTTCACGAAGGGGAGTCCACGGGCTTTGGCTCAAGGGCAAAACACATATTGTAGTTATGGCCTATTCTTTTTTTGTTTTCTCCACTCAAGCCTGAAGAAAACTCGATAGGATGGATTTTTGTCACCCGTCTGGTTGTGCAGCGCCCCCCTGTGGTGGACATGGGACGTGCAACAATCAGGAGTACTATCAGGTTTTGTGTGTGTGTGCGTGTGTGTGTGCGTGTGTGTGTGAGAGAGAGGGAAAGTATAAGAAAGATATCTCTTACCCTGCGTCTGCATTCTGATCACTGTAATTGAATGGACATATGTATTTCAGACACTTGTATCAGTGTCAGTGCACATGGGGGGGGGGGGGGTCACAAGGCCTGATATGAAAATATATAATATATAGCTAATGATATATGTATGGACAGAGCATGTTTCACAGATCCTGAAATGTTAAGGTACAAGTGTAAGTGTAAGTGTACAAAGTAGAAAGGGTGTAGAGGTGCCAGGGAGTTTGGGCCCCGTGAAAAGAAACCATACAGGGCTGACCACACTAAACTCATTTTAACATAATTTAGACCATCATTATATATATGGACCCATATAACACTGTAGTACCTTTACTATGTGGTTAAATGAGGTTTGCTTGGAGTATCATACTTAAGAGAACATTATTTTCTTCATGTTTGTTTAAGGAGGCTATATATTATGTAAGAGGGTGACAGGGGCCCTCCAGTATATTTTGTTTTATTCTGTTTGATACAAATTTCAGTCTATCAACCAATTTATTTTGCCAATTTTACTGTAGTTATGTCACTAATTACTTCGAAGAAAAGAAATCCAAATAAAAACAAACTTTTAATTTCAGGCTTTTAGAGCTCCCCCCCCCCCCCCCCTCGACTTTGGGCCCTGGGTAGTCAGTCCAACTTCCTCCCCCCCCTGGGTGCCCCTAAACCATTAAAACCAGTAAAACTGTGAGTAATACAAGGCAAAATATGTTTGTGTGTATTTTTGTATTTTTCAGGGAGCACAGGGAGGACATTCTTCCCAACCCCATTATCTCACCATGGGAATTAGCGCCCGTCGTCTGCTCTTCACAATAAAAGCACGGCGGATAATGACGAGGACGTGGAAACACTGCCCCCTAGTGGCGTGGTCAAGTTTACACACAACATACACGTTTTTATCCTCATTTCCAGCTCTCTGTCATGTGGCCTGGGCCGTTCCCCATGTTTGTCTTCTAGTGGTAGATGTACGTGACACAACCCACCAGTTCTATTGACAACAAGTAGTTCCAAGTTGTACTTTTTGTCGTTTGCCCTACGTTTTTGTATTCACGTCCTCGTCCTTGTGCCCCATGCTTGTCTTTGCCTGCTTGGCCGTCCGGCTGTTTGCTCCGCCATCCTGCTGGCCCGGCTGCAAACCCTGCCTGCCTACTTCAAGCCCCCTCCCGCCGCCAAAGACTTGTCACCTTCATCAAATACACTTCTGTCCACGCGTTCCACATCTCTTGTGTGTCCCAGTTTTTAAATAGAAAGGCTTATTTATCTAAAACTGTCTCTATATGTTCAGTCTCTGTCCGACATTCCTGGGAAAACTGTGAACAACAGTAAAATGATTTTCTATTTTCAAGTTTTTACCTCAACCAACCTAACCGTTTGTAAGTCCAGTAGGGCAAAGCACAAACAGCAAAATCATGAATTTATCATTGTTATTCTTATTATTATTATCATTTTTGTATTTAAAAAAAAAACCTGACGCACCTGACCATGCATACTTTGAGTCCCAGGCCCATGAGCAAGGCCTATGAAGAGTGGTAACCTGGGTTGGAGCTCCAAGGCATAATAGGGCCCTTTTAAGCTAAGATACACCTTTTAATAATTAATAACGGGGCACCACCCTGAGATCAGGGACCAATAACTGGACAGTGGATGAAATCTCATAAAATATACTAAATTATCAAATTGGAATTAATTGAAACGGCTTTGGTGGTGGGTTAGGGTTAGGGTTAGGGTTAGGGTTAGGGTTAGCCCTCACCTTGGTCGTCATGGAATGGAATGTGTGAGGCTGATCAAGAACTACTTCTGCACTTTCTCCCTCCATGGACCCACTGCAGTTTGCCTACCGGCCAAACAGATATGCTGTCTCCCAGGTAATACACAGCTTCCTCTCTCATCTTGACAGTCCGAAGGGGGGCTATGTGAGACTGCTGTTCATTGACTATAGTTCACCATAGTCCCCACCAGAGTGGCTGGCAAGCTGATTGCGCTGGGACTGAACACCCCACTGTACAACTTCCTGACTGCCAGCTGTTGGTGCCAGGTCGTCAGGGTGAGCAGACACACCTCCAAACCCCTCACCCTGAACACAGGATCCGCCAGAGTGGCGTCCTCAGCCCCCTACTGTACTCCCTGTACACACATGACTGTGTGGCCAAGTTCAGCTCCAACACCATCAACACCATCCAACACCATCAAGTTTCAAGTTTGCGGATGACACAGTGGTGGTGGGCCTGATCTCCGGTAACAATGGGAAGGCCTACCTAGAGGATGTTGCTAACCTGTCACTCTGGTGCCATGACAACAGCCTCATGCTGAATGTTCTGTTGCACATTCCGCTGGGCATCCTGGAGACCGCAGTCCCGCTTATAATGGCCCTGCTCTCCACATTTGTAGCACTTGAATTCAGGGCATTCACGTCGTATGTGCCCGGGTTGTAAACACACATTGCATAGTCTCTGCTGCCGGTCATGAATTACCCGGAAGTGGTCGGCCCCCTCCAGCGTCTCAAAGCGCGTGGAGTAGGGCAGGGACTGGACCTCGTCTGTAAACATCACTTTACAGTGTCTGGTCCCCTCTAGTATGTCCGTCCCCGGCCACTTCCTTCTTCTTATGGGGGACGTCACCTTGACTCCCCACCCCCTCAGTTTGTCCTGGATCTCCCCGTCCGTGATATACAGGGGGAGACCCAGGAATGACACCACCATCTCTTTGTTTGTTATGGGCTTTCCCATGATGGCGGTGCCCTTGATTCTGAATCCATCAATAAGTTTCTCTTTCCCTTCGTCATCCTCCATCGTTATTTCGTATTGTGTATTGGTACGATATCGACACCCTGCCACCACACCACAATTGGCTCTAATGCCCCGGAATAACTCCATCATAGTTACTCTATCAGGACCCACTAGATCGACCAGTACCGTCAGGCCTTTGTATCTTTCAGCCTTCGCTTTCTCCTCTCTCTCTCTCTCATTCATATCCACATTCACTGCTTCTTCCGCACTCACATTTACTCTCACTTTCGCACTCACTTTCGCTCTCCTCTCGTCCGTCATCCGTTCTCCGTTGTCTAATTCCGTCGTCGTTTGTCTTCGCGTATTTTCGTTAACCATGTTATCTGTCCGTAACATACTACAAAAAGGGACGTTCCCCCCTCAGCAAGCTGCTGGGGGAATCAAACACACACAGAATTAAACCTCCTTTCGCTCACACACACACACAAACAATTGTACACTCTCCTCACACTCACGCGCTCTCTCGCTCTCTCTCTCTCTCTCTCTCCTTCAGGGTACCGGGTATCGGGGCTTGGGGTTTTGGGATCAGGATGGGAAGCTAGTGACGCGGGGGTAGTACGTTCTAGCAAAGTCTCTTTGTTTAGAACGGGCTTAAGTATCTGTGGTGTCGTGATTGTCATCCGCTACACCTGGCGCCCCACGGGCTCGCCTCCGCAGGGCGTGTCTCGCTCGCTCGGGAGACTCGGGATTGTTCGGGCTGGGATCCCGATCAGCTGGTGATGACGCGGTGCGCTCTGGGGAGGAGCGCACCATAACATGTGCAGTGAAATGAAAAAGTGGCGATGCCCAGCGGAAT
>PIJE02001378.1:0-65000 GCA_002895965.2 Coryphaenoides rupestris
AAACGTGATGCACAGCAAACACACGTTGACAGTAAACGGTGTACAGACAGGAAAGCAGGCTCCAAGGACAGGAAGGAATGATCTGATTGGCCGTCTATGGTTCTCTGGGGAAGAAGCACACTGGTCGTTTGTCTAGTCTGTGCGAGAGTATAGCGGCAGACCATACGTCCCAGCCTGAGCACTCGGCTCAAAAACTTCGGCTAGAAGGCCGGTGCCATATCTCATCTTCTCTGTTCTGGCACCGCAGTGGTAGAATGAGTGCAGTGGTCAGGATTGTAAGAGTCGCTCACCAGTTTCCGCAAGTGTCTCCTTGCCTGTTCAGAGTTCACCTGGACTCTGCATAACCTCCCACCCCGCCCCTCCCCTCCCCTCCCCTCGGTGAACCCTAGCACCAACCTGCGTGTTTGCACATCTTGGCATTATTCATAATTAAGTACTTAGCATTGTTTAGCATATTGTATGTTCTTAGATGTTGGTAATGCGCTCAGAATGGTACGTCTGCCTCTCATCCCAGCTATTATGCAGGCAACCTGGCAATTATGAAACTCGTTCTATTAGCCTTGCAACTACGAATACGTAAAAAAAAAAAGAAGGAAATTCCCTAAATGTAAATGAAAGTGGCGAATAAAAGGCGAATAGTGTTTGGTGTGAAATGATGATGCACTGTGAGCGACTCACCCTCTCACCACGCCATTCTCCAGGTAGTTGACCTGGATGAACTTCCCGAATCGACTGGAGTTGTTGTTGTGGGCCGTCTTGGCGTTCCCAAAGGCCTAGCGGGGCAATGGGAGAGAGAGAGAGCGGGAGCGAGAGAGAAAATTAAAAGGTTAGGTTTTCTTCTGCAGTTTTTCAAAATGTTTATTCCAATCAATTGCATGCAGGGAACAGCCAATAATAAGAACCTAAATATTGACATTACGAACACGCAACATGACACCGGGAGATTAATTCATAATCAACTAGAAATGTTCTACTGTGCAGAAGCGTTGCACTGCCGAGCGCATGACGTTAGCAAGGCCACCGCTGAGACCTGCCATCTGCGGGCCGTCACTTTGGACAAACAAAAACACAACAATAACAACAAATCAGAATGACAACAGGCAACCTTGGGGGCCCAGAGGTCATGGCTGGAAGAAAACAGCAGCTGACACCACAGCAGGAGGCCAGACAGTGTGTGTGTGTGTGCGTGCGAGCGAGAGAGTGTGTGTGTGTTTATGCTCTTAGGACAGTTTAAAAGGGTCAGCAGCATCTGTAACTTGTTTTCCCCTCTTAAACTAACCCATCCGTTACCCCAATCCCCTCTGTTCTTCTACACAACCTCTCTAGCACCTTCTCCCCTTTCAGAGAGAGAGAGAGAGAGAGAGAGAGAGAGAGAGAGAGAGAGAGAGAGGAGAGAGGAAAGAGAGAGAGAGAGAGAGGAGGAGGAGACAGAGGGAGAGGGAGAGAGAGGAGAGAGAGGGGAGAGAGAAGGGAGAGGGAGAGAGAGGAGAGGAGAGGGGAGAGGAGAGGAGAGGGAGAGAGAGAGGGAGAGAGAGGGAGGTGAGAGAGAGAGAGAGACAGAGAGAGAGAGAGAGAGAGGGAGAGAGAGAGAGGAGAGAGAGAGAGGTGGAGAGAGAGAGGGAGAGAGAGAGAGAGAGAGAGAGAGAGAGAGAGAGAGAGAGAGAGAGAGGGGAGAGGAGGAGAGAGAGAGAGAGAGAGAGAGAGAGTAGGAGAGAGAGGAGGAGAGAGGGAGAGAGAGAAATAGGGGAGAGAGAGGGGTGTCAGACCAAAGAGGAACAGAGACCCCCTGCTCTCTCCCCCCACCCCCCCACTCTCTCCCACTATGTCTCGGGTTGAAGCCATACCCAGCCAGGGGACACACACAGAGCTCAGCTACTCGCGCTCAAAGAGGGGCCCCGTTTACTGGCCTGATGGGAGTCACACTCCTCCCTCCCCCTTCCTCTTCTTCTTCTTCTTCTTCTACTCTCAGACACACAGCAACAGGGGAAGTTGACTTGGTGAATATTAAATAGACACTACACATTGAGGAGAGCTCCACCACAAGAGCTGCAGAATGACAATTTCACACAGTGGAGGTGCACACGCACACACATTTCCCTTTTTTTGGTTCCTCAAGTAGACGCGACTCCTTTCATTAGCACCTTAGAACGCCACGCCAACCCTAACCTTCCATCCATTTTATTTGCATTTAATTCCCTTTATTCCCTGTCGTTCTGCGGTATTCAAGGGAATACCGGGGAACTTTGCAGCTCCGGTTTTTGATGTTCTTCATGCACCACCACGTCAGTGAACTACATGACTGTATGGGAGCCCGCAGGAAAGGCGTGCTCCTAAAATAGCACAGAGGGATCCCAGGGGACGCAGACTCAGCAGCAGCAGCAGCGGCAGCCGTGGCTTCTTAGTGACGCAGGGCAGAAGATGAAGTAAGAAAGTCAGGCAGACTCTGCTGAGGAAGTCCGTCATCTGTGGCCAAAAACCATCCGTTTGGAAAGCCTACGCCCCACTTGTTCAGACAAGGGACCCCCCCACCCCCCCGCCCCCCCCCCGGCCGCCTCCCTCAACCCACCCAGTTTACATTCCCTATATCTGTGTTTGTGTTTGAATGCATTTGTGTCCGTCAGTCTCGCTCGCACGCATTCGGGTGATTTTGCAAGGTTTGGTGGAGTTTGTTGGAAATAAATAACCAAACATCTGTGTGTTCGACATTTATTTATTCAGGTGCCGTCCGCCAATAAGACCAGCACGACTCGCTCCGGTTTTCAGGTTTGTGTACTGTATGTATGTGTGTGTGTGTGTGTGCGTGCATGTATGTATGTGTATGTATGTGAGTGTGTGTGTGTGATCGAGTGAGTAAGTGGGTGCGTGTGGTTTAAAATTACATTAGCCATTGGACCCAGTGTTTTACTGCCCCTCAGCCGGCCAAGAGCACCGAATCGACAGAGAAATCTCCTTTTGTGCGGCCCAAAGCCCTCCGCCATGGAAGGAATGCTAAACATGTCAAAGCAACACTTGCAACTCAAACATGCCCCAAACGAAAGCTCTGATTGGCTCACAGCACCCCCCAGGTAATACGTTAGCGGGTTGACGGCTTGCCAAGCCTCCGTGTCCATGGTAACCTGTGGTCTAGTTTCACATTGTAACAGGGACTGTGCTCTTTACAAACAAAAAGGAGGGAGGGATGAAAGGAAAAAAAAGTGTGGGATCGACATAGAGCCCCGCATGTGTGTGTGTGTGTGTGTGTGTGTGTGTGTGTGTGTGTGTGTGTGTGTGTGTGTGTGTGTGTGTTGGGGGGTGCAGTACGATTCCAACGTCAACATGCGCAACATTGACTTGACCGGTTTGTGATGTCTGGTAATTTTCCCTTTGAGACCACAGTAAAGCACACAGCACCAGTGCAGTATCATAAGTACATTAAGCACCACCAACACACACCTACTTCTGCTATTACTACTTTACATTAGCAGCAAAAAATGCAAAAAAGCCTTTTCTAACTAACTTTGAGTTAACTACTAGCCTCCTCATATTTTTCTGAAAAAAATAAATAAAATCGTGGCTTAAACCAATGCTGGAATCGGCCATCAGCTCTGTGCACATTTTTCCCTTTTCTCTTCCTTTCTGACCTGCATTACATTAACGATCTATGGAGGGATAAAAGGGAAAACACACCAAGGGTGGGAGGTGTGGGGTGAGGGGTGGAAGAAGGTTGTAATTCATCAGCGAACGGGTTTGAGCCGTTGCCCTGGAGACGAGTCCCAATTACGATTGGAGCGGAGGCACGGCGGAGTCCTTGCGTGTCCGCGGCTTTAAGGGGTGACCGTTGAAGGTTTCCACTGGCAGCACCGCGCAGCGCCGAGGACTCGCTCACAAAGGCTCCCGCGACCGCCACGACGAGAATTCCCAACATTCATCTGGGCCAACAGCAACGGTATGCACACAAACACGGATGTACAGAGTGGTCACACAGCTCATGTGTGCACACACACTCATGTGTGCACACACATGCCTCTCATGCGTGCACACACACACACACACTACCGCCCTGCTGTCATTGCCCAAATGTTGCGCATAGTCAAGACTTTAATTGCGGGTTGGAAGAGGCTAATAGGGCATTATGATGGCCTGCCGAGTCAACGTGTTGTTGAGCGTTCACATTCACACTGGCGCTGGCAAAACTAATTGCGGTTTGTTCGCTCTGGGTGTTGGAAAAGTGTTTTTGTTCGTGTTTGAGTTCACATGACTGGATCGATTGACCCAATACCCGTCCGTGGACAGACTGCGCCTCTGTAGTCTGTTCGCCCGCGCGACGCCTCCTCAATAAGCCACAAGCGAGTCCACCCCCGGGACTCACGCACCAAGGCTCAACTGACTGTCGCACAAAGAGATGATTCTTTGATACACCACATCGACGTCGACGACAACAACAGACTCAGTGGCGTCCAGTGAGTGGCCGGTCCGTTTAATGACTAATGTCCGTCGTTGTGCGACAACAACAGGCCGTCAAGGTCAAGTCAAGTCAATTTTATTTGTATAGTCCTTAATCACAGTTACAGTCTCAAAGGGCTTCACAGGCCATATGATTATGGGGCCATGTGATTATGACACCCCCCCCCGTAGAAACAACTCCCTTAATTAACAAGGAGAAGGAGAAGGAACGCAGAGTGGGGGATCCCTCCGTCCAGGGACGGTTCGGGGTGCAATGGTTGTCATGGGTGCCGCCCTGGCTACGATGACGACGTGTGAACGCCTGTGAGCGATGCGTTCGAGGCTGCTGGCAAGCAGAGCGATGCGGCATGGCGTGGTGCTCCCCCCCCTCAGCACCCGCTGTGCTCCAGGGCCAATGTATTCCGGTCGTAGTGCGCCGTCAGATGATACACTTGCCCGTAGGCGAGGATTCGCAAAGGGGGAATGATGAATAACGAAGCAACCGGCTGTAAATTCCGCGAGAAGAAAGCATGTTTGTTTTGCAAATGCTGGCTATCATATGACAGTTAAACCGCCGACTAACTATTCTGTCCCCCCCCCCCCCCGCCAGAATTACAGAATTATTACAGTGGTAGATCAGCACCAGAAGACATGTGTCGACGTAGGAGGAGATTAACCTTAGCCAAAATGAAATCGGTCCATTGGAACTGGTTTTTACATGTTGTACAGCAACACCAGGCAACCAGGGAAGAAAAGTGGACCGTTGGAAGGTCGACACTTTTTCCCCCCCCCCCTTCCTAGCAGCAGTCCCGTGGGAGTAGGGTGGCCTTTTACCAGATCTGAGCCATTTCGAGCTGCCCCACCCAAGCATGGGAGGGTACCACATTAAACTCTCCACGTCTGCGGTCTGGTCTGGTCACAGCAGCATCACCAGCACCACCACCACCACCACCACCACCACCAAAAACAGCCCTCAATAGACTGGTGCGGTACAGGCTGTGACACGCTAAACACATTCCTGCCGTTTGGAAGAGCACAACTACGATACTGACGTTCAGGCATTACCCATGCTTGATTACCCAGCATTTTCCATTATCTGATTAAGTCGAGAACATTGGCTTCATCGGGGGGTGTGTGTGTGTGTGTGTGTGTGTGTGCTGTGGGTGCATCAAGTTGAAATAGGAAGTCGTTGGGTAAAGTATTATATTTCTGAGGAATGTCGTCATACTGGGCACATAGCAAGAACAAATATAGCCGATGGATCAAGTAGGAGGAGCCGATGGACGAGAGATCAACAATAGAGAGGCACAGACAGAATGGGCAGCAACTCCATCAGACTTCCTGAACAAGAACACAATACAAGGGCCTGTTCATAACCCAACACCCCCCACCATGAGCACGGGCCAATAGCAACAGAGGCCTACCGCTGATACTTCCAATGTCGTAATCTATCTGCTTCCTGTTAAGGAGATTTCCGGGTGAGCTGGACTTCCTGTCGGACAAGCAGTGCCGATTAATGTGAATTCAAGACCTGGGTAAGATGTATTGTAGAGGACCAAGGTTGAGTTGTCTACAACTCAAAACAAACAGATCAAGTCGTGTGTGTTTTCTTGATAAAGGGAGACTGATTACATTGGAAATTACATGACAAACATGCCAAATACAAACAGAAAATATGTCACATTTGCTTCCAGAATTTCTACGCTTTCAAGACAGCTTTCAGAGTACTAGTTGCTCGTGGTAGCAGTCATCATGCAAAACTAGGCCTAAATGTTTCCAATGCGGGAAGAACTTTCCCGTATGCAAACCCACAGATTTGAGATTAACGAGTCTCTCAAATCAGATTTTAGATTCATATTCAAATTGTGATGAAAACAGAGCCGTTCACTTTCTCTCACTTCATATTGTTTCCGACCGACCGTGTTGCTGGAGGTGGGGGTTCCGTGAAGTCTGTCAAGAAAGTGTTCCAACACACAACGCACAGGGTTTCCACACGTCGCCAACAAACCTTCGCCCCTCCAGAAATAAATGCAAAGAAATGAAACAAGCCTACACTCTGCAATGCAAAGTGTAGAGTGTCTCCACATACAAGCATTGACAGGATGTAATAGTAATAATAATAATAATAATAATAATACAGTAATAATAAGTTGACACTCAAGGTCACCTTACAGGGTAAAACTAAAAACTATATATATATAAATAAAAGGCTATATGTTAAAATCTAAAATGATTCAAAGCAAACAGTGTATAGTGTAGTGTATAGCAGTTGAGCATTATCTCAGACATACACTTTGCATGGCCTCAGACTATTCTCCGCACGAATCGAGAAGAAAAGCCCTTCGGAGCATAGACAAAGTAAAATGCATAACAGAAGGCGAACCAGTTCAACCGGTTCGGCAGCAACAGCACTTTTCAGGTAAGCTTTTCTGCACGCAGAAAGTTAGGGGTTGGGGTTAGGCTAGGTGGGAATCTCAAAATAACTCCACTGCACTGTGACAGACATGGAGAACAAACACTAGGTCACAAATTAGGTCACACATTTTTTTTTTAATTCAGAGCTGGGGCTTTCAAGTCTGGAAGCAGAAGAACACACAGGAGGCTACAGAGAAGCCTACAGTCCAGAGTGGAGCGCTGCAGAAACTATGATCTCATGGCTTCAATATGTGACCAAGTCTTGGAGAGCTGGAGAACGGCCCCTGGAGACACACGCATACGTACACACACACACAGAAACACACACACACACAGAGGCAGGCATACACACAGAGGCAGGCACACACACACACACAGAGGCAGGCACACACACACACACAGAGGCAGGTACACACACATGCAGGCACACACAATGTACACACACACACTTATCGGTATCTGTAAATATTATTCTACAGAGCATTACTGAACACGAGATACAACTTTTCTGGAAGGGAAAATGCAACGGGGCTCGACTTCAGGGGGAAGTCTTGGTCTTCGTCCCCCGCTTTCCCGCCTCGTGTTACCCCCATTCGTCAACCAAGGGAACGAAGGCTGACCTTTATGTAACTGAAACAAACGACAACTAAACCGAAGGCTTACAAAAGACCGAGCCGCTGGACAAACCAGTTCATTATCAGGACGAATTAGTGAGGACGGGGAAAGAAGGAAACAAAACATGGCTCTTCCTATGTCTCTGCAGGAGGAGGAGGAGACATATGAAATCGATTACCACGTCATGCAATGTATTTGCTCGCCACGTTTCTGGCAAGACAGAGCTCAACAGAGAGGCTGAAGATGGAGGAGTCTGGAGCCTTGCCCTGCCCTCTGCCTGACTGAGAGACAAACAGAAAGACGGACAGACTGGCTGCACCACCGAGGTTAGAATGTGATCTGTGTTCCCTCCCCAGACGGTGGTCGGGGGAAGGAGGGCGGGGGCACACCGATCCAGTCTTTGTGTCTGCTCCTGCTCCTCCTCCTCCTCCTCCTCTGACCACACAGCTCTGGAGTGAGGTAACCAACAAACCGTCTGCATTCTAGGACTGCAGTGATAAAACATGGCAACCTGTCTGACAACAAACAAAGACAAAGGGACCAGAATTCTGCTGACGACAGGGAAAACCTCACCTTCCCCCCACGCCCGTTCTTCTTTCCTCATAGGTCATCCTGATACGGCGCTTGTTGTGACACACCACACACACACACACACACTCACACACAATCAATCAAGAAGGAACCGGGTATTGTGTGCAACTTGGCTTTGAATGCTGAAGATCTGGAGTACACACGCACAAGACGCTCAGAGGGATGGATGGACGAACGGAGTCTCCCCCCGATGGAAAACGGTTCCTTTCCAAATAAAATAACCGTTCCAGTTCAACTTCATGCAAATTATTTGCGCAAAAGGGGCTATGCGAGGTGAGCGGACCCGTGTACGGCGTCCTACTGTTACAGACAGACCACAGAGATTTCCGCTGCTCGGTTTATGTGTTATGAGCGACTCGTCTTGCGAGTTTGCATTAAATCGGTTGAAGTACTATTTTTAGTTACATTCGTAATGAATAAAGAGGGAAAAAAAGGAAAGTGTGCAGAAGAGACATATTGACAGATATGGCCCTGGGGCCCGGGTGCAATTAAGCTACCTCCAAGTTATGTGATCACCAAATACTATCCAACATGTTTGTTTTGAATTAGAATGTATGTAATAAGGTAATAAGGTGTGTGTACAAGCCAATAAGAATGCATTTTGCCCCATTAAAACAACACGCACACGATTTGTCGTAAAATGGATGCTGCGGCAAGGTTGAAACATATCCGTCCGTATACATTCAATGATGTTGACGTAATGGGAATGGAGCCGGGCTTCATTTGCTCCTTGTATGTTCCCTAAGTCAACACCACGGTGGTGCCCTGGTGGCTTAGACTAGTATGAGTATTATGACGAGGGCGCAGTGCCTCTGCAGCAGTCCCTGACCGGGGGGGCAGGGGTAAATCCTTCCACATGTGAAATTGAAGGAAGAATCCTTTCCTCATTACAGGGGGAAGAAAAAATCCATAACCAAACTGAAATGACGTTCAGGCGACGGGTAGTTATACGTGTTTGCAGACCTCAGGAAGAAAGCATGCGCCCTGCCTGCCTGATGAAAGCCTTGGTTTTAAAAACCATGAGAAAATCAACAGACGCTGCGCTGTTTGAGGGGCGTTTGCGGATGGAGCCGTCAACGCAACCTCAACCTATGAATACAAACACAGAGACAGACGGAGAGACTAGTTGGCCATCTGGCAACACCTCAAAACAAACTTATTTCTGCAGATAGATTGGATAGTTGCTTGTCCGGTTGTTCAACAATAACCGGCGATGCCATTTTCTATTTTCCGCTTAGGCAGTCAGAGAGGCATGCATGTTATTGAGTACTGAATATTGAGAACACAGGGAAACAAAGGAACAGAATGGAGAGTTTGATTTGTTGCACCAACAATGGTAGAAGAGTTTGGAGACAGTTTGGGCTTGGGGGGGGGGGGGGGGGGAATCGTAAATTGTCGTTTTCGTGACATCTTAACGAGTCTTTATCGATGCCACTATCGCTCCAATTTCCTATTATTTGTTAGAAAGGCAAAAGGAACGACAATAAATTCTTCACAGAACTGTTATTGCTTAACTGTGGTCATATATAACCTTTTCCATGAAAAGTGCCGGCTTGTGTATCAATAGCCCCGTTACTCACCAAGTCAACTAGACCGGCTGTCTCTTACACATTTTATTCAGGCAGTCACTTCTGCAGTCTGTTTAGACTGCACAAGACTGCTAAGGAATCATTTACATGTAGGTTGAAGCCTTTCTGTGTGGAGTTTGCATGTTCTCCCCGTGCTCCGTGGGGTCTCCTTACGGAGTAAAAGAACCCAAAATAAAAAAACATGTGAAGATCGCCTCTCCTGTCCACATCCCTGACCAAGATGTGGACGTACAACCTGGAGCGTTGGTCCCTGGGCGCCGTCGAGATGGCTGCCCACTTCTCCTGCTGCCCCTGGAGGAGCAGCAGGAGGGTTAAATGCAGAGAACGCATTTCCACGGGCCACCCTCCCTGCATGCGCGTGTGTGTGTGTTTGGCGGCCACCACTTCCCGCTGTGTGTTGTGTGACCATTACATGTGTGGACTAATAAAGATCTTCTTCTTCTCTCTCTTCTTCTTAGATACAATCACATTTCACACACATACATACAAAAAAGTAGGATATTCTCTTCGTCAACCATGAATATGGACAACACCTAGAATGTGTGTGTCAGCCAGGCTGACACACAGAAGAGCCAGACAGTATTTCTGCTTACCACCAGTCAGTCACCATAGCATTTCAAAGTAGCAAGTAGAGCAAAGGTCAGCTGACTGAATAGTTCACCACAAAATGACGAAAAAGACTCTACAACAGTCTCTTCACACGACTTTTAATCAAGTTATTTCTATCTCTGTGAAAGCCGTTTCTGCTTTTCGCTTGCAAGTATACTTGGAATGCATGTATGAGGCGCATCCTCCTCAGAAGTTCACGATAAACAAATCAAATATCATCAACGTTTCACGAGACACGTTGCTTGTAACTTCCTGTCCTGGTTCACACTAATCCCCTCCAGTAAGAAATGACAATATATTAATAACACAATCTGATTATTGATATGGTCAGGAAAATCGATAAGATTATTAAAAACCTTTGGCCAAGCATACACTTTACCATGTATGGGAATGTATGTGTGTGTGTGTGTGTGTCTGTGTGTTAGGCAGAGTCACTATGAGTCACTTATGATGATACATCCTACATCATCATCATAGATGTGAGGATGATTCAGAGAAAACGTCATCAAACCTCATCAAGAAAACTGCAAAAAAACATGACTAACTTGATCAATGACAACACCACAGTATTGGCCTTATAGAATAGAATAGAATAGAACTTTATTAATCCCGAAGGAATTTCTTGTGCCAGGTTGCATAGCGATACAGTACAAAAGCCACAGATTGATAAAATAACGTATATGCAAATCAATGACTATTATCAATGACTTTCCATATGAGTAATAATTAATGGGGCCCTGACTGACTAGATCAGTCTACCAGTTGGTACAGTCCACAAGGTAGGGTGGTAATCTGATCTCATCAGTATTTATCTGTGTGGACACTCCCACTTGTGACCTCACTTCGTTACAATGACAATTTTAGTCACATTGTAATGGCTAATTACGATCACACATGGTGGTATAATATGGCTCCTTTAAGGAGCAGCTGAGAGTGTAAAGCACCACAGTTGAAAACACCAGACATCCACAAAATATGTATTTTGGGGCTTGTAAAAAAAACACCAAAAAAAAAACATGAAGCCATAATTTAGAATTCATTCATTTTATTCGAAATTTTATTTTCAGCTCCGAAGGGTAGGGGTAATCTCACCTCTAGTGATCTAGTAGTAGTAGCTTCTAGATGACAATGGCTAAAGCTATACAGCTTGTATGCCATGAATGAAAGCAGTCGGTGTGAACCATTAACTGCTGTGATAGTGTGCCACCAACACACATTCGATTACAGAAACCTGTTAAATGATTTCATTATAACAGGAACGGAGGGGGGGGCGTAGCTCATGCACAAACATGCTACTGTGGTGTGTGTGTGTGTGTGGGGGTTTTTTTCCACTGCAGTGCTACTGTGCTGCTCGGAACCACTGATGACTTTGTTTGGCTGTCACCACAGCCAGCTACTTCATACCATGATAAATACCATGATAACTATGCTCCTGGTCCACTGCGCACTGAGGTGTACCAAACAAGCTGCATGGGTGGAGCCGAGCCAAGCCAAGCCACACACAGCAAACCATTGGTCGGGTTAATAACATCCCTCCATCAAATGTACAGTATGTTACATCCTTGTATCAGATACAGCCATTTTAAAATACAGTACAACAGCACTAGAGAGTGTATAAAATTGACTTTGGTGGGGAAAAAACAACTAGCAGCTAGCTGTGAAGAGGTAGGCTAATATGATATACCTGTGCCATTGGTTTATGCCGGGAAACAAAGCCCACATCATTATCGTCTTACATAATTGACTGCAAAAATGCCCTCTTCTCTGCAATTCAGGGCTTTTCTCCCTGCATTCCATCGTCTACGACTCAAGACCTTTCCTCGTGTCATTCCACAATTCTCGAAAGAACCGCACTTCTGAAATAACATAACCGAGTACTAGGGGTGTGCATCTCTCCAAAAAAGACACTCTTATAGAATATCAGTCTTTTAAAGTGTTTTGCAAATGTAACATGCGTTCACGTTGTGAATCGTAGTGGACATATTTTGTCTTTCCCTCGCAAACAGAACGCTATCTAACGTTACTATGACAAGTCTCGCGAGAGTTTAATATGTGTGTGTGTGAGAGAGAGAGAGAGCGCTGCAGACACTGAGCAGACGGAGGATTCAGCAGCACAGCAACAACATAAAACCGATTCATAACTTTGTGATCGGGCCATCGGCCGGTTCATGCTACGTTTAGACCGATCCAGGGGTCCGTGTACCGATGCACTTGCACCTTTTAAATCAAAACCGATTTTCCGATTCAAATCGGTTATTTGTTACACCCCTACCGAGTACCATACAGTAACACAATCACAGGCCGTCAAAAGAAGTACAACACAGATCACCACCACCACCAACACCTCTCGGAGTACCAATGTACGAGCCATTACTGGTTAAACAGTATGGGTTATAAGGTCACCCAAGTACTAATATGTAATAACATGTGACCATTCCCTTGCACAAGCATGGGGCTTTCCTCACCTCCAGCACCGGTCCAGCACCGAGAATGGTCCGCTCCACCCCGCTGGCGTAGCCCTTCTGGCTGAGGGCGGTCAGACAATGAATCAGGAAGTTGGTGCTCTGGGTCTTGCCGGAGCCGCTCTCCCCGGAGATGACGATGCACTGGTTGACCCTCTTCCTCAGCATGGCGTAGTAGGCCACATCGGCGATGGCGAAGATATGGGGCTCCAGCTTGCCGAGCTGGTGGTTCTCGTACATCTTGACGTACTTGGGGTTGTAGATGGGCAGGAACTTGAAGGGGTTGATGGCGATGAGAATGCTGCCGGCGTACGTGTAGATCTTCTTCTTGCGGAAGCGCGTGCGCAGGTTGTCCAGGATGCCGGCCTCGTTGAGGGCGGGGAGGTTGCAGAGGTCCGCAAAGTCGTCCTGCGGCGGAGGTAGGAAGCCCCGGGCGGCCAGCCTCCGGGCCTCCTGCTCCTTGGTCAGGGCAGGCAGGTGCACGTACTGGATGGTGCCGTCGCGATTGCTCTCCTGAGGTAAAGTGCAACCAATGAGAACGCATGAGAGAACACATTTCCAATTGGATCAAAGGAATTGCAGGCTCAACAGAAAAATGTAGAATTTAGTTTTCACGCGATGAAATTACACTACCATTTAATGCCCATTAGCTGTTAACGTCAGTTCCAATTTTGAATTAACTGTCATTAAAAATGCATTATACCGATAAAATCGCACATTCTGTTGTCATATGCTGCCCTTGACATAGAAAAATACATTTTCTAAACTCAAAGTCGAGGGCTTGCCGCAAAAATGTGAATCATCATTAGTCGTAAGTTTTGTATTCAAACATTACAACATTACTGTCATAATTTGTTCACATTACTTTCCTTTAAGGTTGCAGTTTCGTACTCTTAAGGCGTTCTGTTATTGTTATGTTGTTGTCCCCATACACAGCCACGCTTTTAGCAAGAAGCCGCTTCAAGTGTTCTCCTCTCAACTGAGAGCATGTTTCTGGAATGTTAATCCCCAAACTCGCTAGTGCATTGTACCACTTTGAGAAACAGCAAGACAGATGGAGCCATCAAGATGTGTTGTCACTGGGAGAACTATAAACTAACAGGTATCCTGTTAGCCTGCTAGATGCTAATCGTAACAGTAAGTGTAATCCTAAGTGCTTCCATAGCCGATATCATTAGTTAATGGTTATTAGAGCATCGCTAATACCTGTAGTAAGAAATAAAAGCCCAGGCTCTGGGGGTGCTTCTCCTGGGCCCTCCGGGGCCACAGCATCAGCCTCTGCACAGGCAGGTCCCCGGACTCCAGGATCCATTCCTCCCCGCCACACTCCTTGACCTCGGCCAACACATACAGCCTGCTGGAGTCCAGCCCCAGCGCTGAGGTGGCATCGGAGATCACCGCGGCGGCTGTCGCATCCTTCTGAACTCTGATTGGTTAGAAGAAAACAAACCTTGCAATCAGCTGACATTTATTGACACGGCTTCCATCTACCTCATTTTGAAGTTGGACTAGTGTGTTGCCGTCGTATATTTACATGGTGTCAAAAACCAAAAAAGGCGCCACACCCACCTGAGGCAGCAGCAGGCGGTGGAATCTGCAGCCAACCGTGGGTAGATCTGAAGCAGGTATGAGCGGCCATCTTGGGGGTTAGCTGCCTTTCCTCCCGCCCCTCCAACTCCCCCTCCCCCTCCTCCACTCGTGATCGCCGCCATTGTGGCAGCGCCATCTCTGACACTCATTCTGAGCCAGGAGGTGTGGCCTCTGCATGCCGCATCCGCCACCTCACTCACCACTCAGCACCTGCAGAACACATGCGCACACGAGTCAACATCCGTCCAACATCTAGTTGCGTCTCAGACATGCTTTGTTTTCAAGTGTAACTATGGTCAGGATAAAACGTATACCATTCCCTCCCTTCCACTAACTGAAATCCCTAGTACCATGCAACTGTTAGATTGGTAGTTAATCATTATTTATGGTTTATTTATACACCGGTTGCACTTTGAGCAGGCATACTGCTCTTATTTATATATTGTCCTTTCGATAATATCTTTAAATATCAGAGTGCTGTTGTAATTTTTCTCTTATTGTTGTAGGCAGCTGTAATGACAATATCTAGTTTCTAGTTCAGAGGGTAGTGATGATGGGTGTGTTTGAGGCTGGTTAACAGATGGTTAACCCCCGGTTAACCCCCCCCGAAAATATTTGTATTGCAGATCTACACGATCCAGACGTACGACATGAAATGAATGCAATGAACGGCCAATATCGCCTATAGGCCTATGTGACCTGTTGCTGCTGGCAGTTGCCTAAGTGGTGCAATTACCTGGTAGGCCTAACTTGTGACGCAGGAACCGCATTGCAGTCTGGCTGATCGACGCACCATAGAAACAACATCAACACAGGCCTAACACTAATCCTTTCACAACCAAACACACGGAAGGAGGGTGACAAGATACTGCTGTGGTTACAGGGCTGTGGTTCCCTGCAAGCACTAAGTTACATAGCTAAATAAATAGGCAAAATAGAGGTTGATTTCACTCTTACAAACGAACAAGTTATATTTGGCTGCTGCCATTTCTATTCAAGTGATAAGTGAACAATAGACCGAGATGTAAACACATATAAAGCATAACTCTCTGTGCCATGTATCTTCATTCTCAAACGTATTTACTATCTGATCCACAATCCAGTTTCAGAAGCTTAACTTGTGATGTTGCCAGATGCAAGCGGTGGATGTGGCAAAACCCAACTGCTATTGGAATGTGTGAATTTGATATTGGCACTTTGCAGCTATTTCCTTGGTCAGCAAAACATATTGGGCCATGTGTGACAGCCACGATCCATTTTACTTTCACTCAAAAATAAAAATGTGACTTTTACACACGTGCTCCGAAATGTAAAGTCACTGCACTGTTGAGCCTCGAGTTATTACAACTTTGAATGCCATTTAAAATACCATGTAAGAGGACTTTCATTGGAACTTGGTTTCCATTTCAAATTTCAATGGGACAGAAGGAAATAAACATTTCTGGGGTTTATGCAGGGATTCTCAGTTCCTATTCTGTCAATACAGAAAGTGCCGACAGCAAATTAATGTTAAGGCTTAAAGAAGCCTTGATAACATAAAATATGAAATGAAACCAGCTCTTCTGGGTATTCCCCATTCTAAAAATATACCTAAATATTAAGCTTAAGTATGGAAGTAGATTATTATAAATCTGCTGTTAACAAAATGTGTCTGCAGTTCCCTTGGGATTTCTAACATATAGCCTATGCCTACAATAAGTTTTGTGTTAACAATGATTCATTCATTGTCAACATATTACTGTGTGGTACATATTAGTCACAAGTAAACAGTGTAGTCACTGAAAAATGTAGGCTAGATAGCTAGAAACAGCACACAAGAACACACAAACTCACAAACAAAGAAATACAGTAATAAATAACAGTAATAGATGGTGATGAATAACTTTAATAGCTGGGATGATGAATTTGAGACCACCAACATCACTGCTGCCCTGCCCAAACTGGGATGAAACCCATTTTCCACTTTATGTTTGGTGTCACTAAAAAGCATGATCCTCTCAACATCACACGCCTCCTACACAACCCATTAACCAGAAACAATGGCGAGGCTTGTCTCAGCCTTACTGAGGGTATTACCAATTTCCTCCGGACTGTGTGGTGCAGCAGCAAACGTTCCAAGATGGGCCATGCTCTCAATGACCTACCGCAAAATAACCAAACGGCTATGAAAAGAAATGAATCCCATGACTTACAGCTGTGTTTATTAGTTTGTCAAAATGTTGAGGACCTCGTTGCCAGAGCAGATTCAAGAAACGGTAGAAGTCGAGTGTCGCTGCTATATTGACATGCATCGTGTGAGTAGACAATATCATGTGGGCCCCAAAGATGTTAATTTTCCAGATAAATATTACTGCCTTTTCCATGAGTCTACAACCTTCCAACGGTAGCAAGAGTCAATATTATGAATGGGATAGCTGTGTCACACGATCACTTAAAAGTCCCCTATTATACCACCAGGTGTGAGTGTGATTAGCCATTGCAAGCCATTTCAAAATTGCCATGTGACTACCATCTAGTGACATCACAAGTGGGAATGTCCACCGAGATGTATGCTGACTAGATCAGTTTACCTGTCGGTACAGTCCACTGGGTCGGTGTTCAGTTAGGCCTACACCTTGCACTTCTGTGAACTATATCGAAGACATAAAATCCACTGGGTTACATTGTCTGTGACCAATTTTAACGTACACAAGTACTCGATTACACCGTGCAGGCCGAAGTGCCTGGAGTGGAGTTGGATAGAGTTCAGGCTGATGACGGATCACGTAGCCCGACTTTGTATCACTGATGTATGCTACATAAACTGCCAAGGCCCTCCTTGGGGAGAACAGGTACCTGGCCTAAATCACTTTAAGACCGCACAGTAATCTGATCCAGAGGTCAAGTTCTGTAAGAATGGGGCCTACAGTTCATCATTGTTTGCCATTCAAGCCGAGGTGGTTTATGTTCTCTTCCATCAAAAAACGGGTTATTTTAGTTTGGAACGACGCAAAATAAGCAGGCCCGGGTTCAGGTACTTGGCTTCATACACGCCCATCGCTACATTTGTGTTATGCAGTAAAGTATAATGTTCATCACGATTACTCGGCCTAATATATTGTAATTTTATATGACTTGCCAGACATTTGCCCAAACTGATCCAACGACCAACAGCATAGAGAGAATACTAATGTGAAATAATGCAGTTAATGGAATGCTAGTAAAATTAATTGTGTTATTGGGTCCACCCTGCGACCTTCAGGTATGATACACCATTGTTGAAATAATGAACAACAAGATATTATGTGCATCTAAAGCACGGGGACTTGGAAACGGGAGACAAGATTCATGTCCTATACCCTACCATTTAGAATCCTCCTTGTTGTGGGGAAGCTCTCCATACTTGCACACCACAACAAGACTCCTGACACAGTATGACCACAAAAAGTACATAGCCTGTCTTCACGTGACATTTGCCATAGTCATGACATTTTCTACTAATCTTTATTATATCAAATGTATCCATGGCACTGTGTATAGGCTATAGGCCTATAAATAAACATGTAAAGTGAAGCTACAATTCCATGATCAAGTTCCAGTTGGGTCTTCTATTGCTATTGAGTAGAAATGCATTTTTAGATGACTCTTGAAGGTCTCAATGGTGGGGGAGAATCGGACGGTGGGAGGAAGAGAAGGCCCTGTCACCATAGCACTCTGTCCTGGATCTCGGGACAGATAGAAGTCTTTGGTCCGACGATCGCAGTTATCGGACGGTGTGATATGGGGACAGAATTTCTGAAATGTAAGCGGGGTCGAAACCATTCAAAAACTCGCACACAAACAAAAGGATTTTAAAACCAATTCTGTAGCTGACAGGCAGCCAGTGCACGTGATAATATTCTGCCAACAACGCACACATCGCAAGTCTCGATAGAACTTTGTGATTCTCAACACAAGCTGAACATCCAATCGTCCAATGTTGACCGACAACACTGGAGCCAAAGAAAGAGCAAAGCAAACTTGAACATGCTCAATCCACTTTTAAAAACACACTGCGCTGCATTCATTACCCTTTTTCTCTACTTTAAATGTTACCGGCATAGTAAACATCGGTTGTAGGCCCGCATTGTATGGAGACAAACGAAGCCCTCTGTGAAGGGGGCCACGGGATTGTTTTGGTCGTCTCCCAGCAGCAGCGGCGGCAGCTCAGGAGATGAAGCAGGTCGCCTAGTAACAGGAGCTTTGCCGGTTCAATCCCCTTGGCACCGTGCAGATGACATTTTTTTTTTTTACGTATTTATTCTTTTAATAGCCATAACCTAGCTAGCCCGGCGCGCCCGACTGCTCCCAATGAGGTCGCATGGCGGACATTGTCGTGTGTATGAACGAACGAGTGATAGGGGAGTAGTTTTGAGCGGTCATGTTTTCGCTAATAAAGGGCCACGTAAAACAGACCTCATAAAACAGTCCAAATTATCCCAAATGGCTGTGTGTGCTACTGTAAACTGGATCATCATCATTTGTACATTCATAGCATTATATAAAGCGTGCTTCTTCAAAGGGAGCTATTCATTACACCATTAACAGGGAGGGAATATAAGAAGAAGAAAAAAAAAGAAATGGAGCCTCGAGTACTGCATCTGGAGCAGGCTAGTTTTTGGAATAATTTAGGTCACATTGCGGGGGGAAAAAAAGGAGGAAATAGAGACAGAGTTTTCAGCTTGTTCCCCTCGCCAGCCTCTCGCTGACCACAGTTCCAGACACATGCGAGTCTATAAAAACGGCAAGGCATGCAATACTGAGCGCACCGCAGAAGACAGCATCATCATTATCCTCCATCAAGAGCTCTGTCTGGTTTAGCTCCGTCAATTAAACCCCCACCACCGTTGCCTGCTAAACCAACTTCAAAAAGGAGAAAACACAAAGCTAAGAGGGAGAGAGCGAGAGAGACAGAGAGAGAGAGAGCAGGGAGGGAGGGACGGACTCAAGGCATCATTTACAACAGTCAGGGAGAGAGCGCAAGGGAAGGTGGGTGAGTGTGGGGGAGGGAGCTAGCTAGGCTAGGGGATCCCAGGAGACAATCAAAGAGAGACCGAGCCTTGGAGATTGTGGAGTGGCCTTCCTCTCTGGAGAACCTAGAAGAGGCTAAGGGCGGGCATTCCACAGATAAGACCTGTAGGATCTCTGGGTGCTCAGCTCTCTGGCGGCTTAGCCAGGGTTTATAGGGTCTTACTGGCTGGATGATGAATTCACCAAACTAGACCCGGGCTACGGCAGGACTCAGCACAAGGAGGCAGGCAGACACCATTTAACTGTTTACGGCAGACAGAAGGAGGTACTTAACTACTAACTCCACGAAACTAAGAAGGATCTACTCAGCCTGTAAGAGGCTAATGAAGACCAGCTAACTCCTTAGCATCTAATCAAGGAGGCCTATTCTGACAGTACACCAGTCAATTTCATTTCTACTAAATCATCAAATCAACAGGCAAATGAACGTGCAAATATATGTTCTCCGTCTTGTACTTTCCAGGACCACACATCTGTAACCTTGGACTGCTAGTCGAACTTTAATTACTCTACCTCAACTCAAGGGAATTCTTAAAGACAGTGTTTTGGGAGCAGTGTTTCACTCGGTCAAGCTCTCAACACACTGTATAATGGCACAATAACAATGACATCAGTCTGAAAAACACACTGTATTTGTAACTACGAGGTCTATACTGAGCACAAAGACTATGCAGGTGTGTATGTGTGTGTGTGTGTGTGTGTGTGGTGTGTGTGTGTGTGTGTGTGTGTGTGTGTGTGTGTGTGTGTTTGCACAACGTTCTAGAGAAAATACAATCATCATGCACAACGATAACACACATGGGATGTCTTTTATATAATATCTGGGATATTTTTTGTAGTAAAAACCTACAGTATAACTGAAATGATATCTCTGTAAACTAATATGGACTTACTCTCTCTCTCCCACTCAAGCATTCACCTCCTCCTCACCCACTGCAAAAACAACCCATAGACGGCTACACGCCATAAGCCCCAGGAAAGGGAGATGGATATTAAACTCGTATCCCGCACACACACAATATCATAAGACGACAGAGTAATCCCAGCTGCAGGAGTCGTTATTTGTTGACACTGTGCAGCCAGTTATTTGGCTTCACTTTAAACAGCGTGGAAGTCACTCATGAGCCATTTGGTGCAGAATGTAGACAACCAATCATCCCCAAATTGAACGTCTCAAAAACAAACGTACACACACAGCCATTGCTAGGTAACCAGCGCCTGGGTCTGCCCGGAAGTGAATGAGCGTTATGACACGTAGGCTACCGCTGTTTTTTTTACACATCACACTCGCTTGCGCACTCATCACACAAACAGGCACGCACACAAGCCCACTCACAGAGTCACACAAAAGGGGGTCATGTGACGCGGACTACAGGAAGTGGATTGCTGTGTGATATGGTGTGTGAACACTGCAGTGAGTCAGTGGGTCAACGACATACATACTCCCTCACATTCCAGTTCAGCCACAACGCGACGGGAATCCCGACTGTTATCAAGTGGATCGACTCCACTCAGCTCAGACAGCCCTCTCATATCATAGCACAGAGCATCTCATTGCTGTCAGATGACAATGTGCGGACCATGTGTTACCCAGTGTTCATCAAACAGCTTAATTAAATAATAATAAAGTTGATGCCGAGAGCAGCCATGATGTGGCCAAAATGAACTAATTCACTTAATAAACAATATAAACATATTGCAGTAGAGTAAATCTAACTAAAAACACTTTCAATTGTACCGGAGAACATGACTCTCGTTTTTATGGGAAACGAGGGCAGACAACTTCACCTCAAATGATGAATCATGAAGTCAGAGCTAGACACACCATCAGCATCATTGTGATTAATCCATTACACAAGATTACTGGATCTGACTGAAGTGACCGGGTTGCAGACTGTATATAGACATTGCAAAGGGTTTTGGTAAGCATATGTTGACAAGCCAAGGTACACCTGGGCAGAGCTTCAATGGCTCTGGCTCATGCATGAATGCTTACAACCAACATATTAGCTGTGGGAACCTGATAAAGGAAAATGGACCAGTTTGCAGCGCTAAAGTGTCACCCAGTACTAAAAGTACATTAATGAACGTACGTTAATGTACTCAGCGTCATTATTTGCCTCGGCAAATGACTTGGAATTGATTTTCTGGCCACTGTTTTTTTAATTATTAAAGACGGGCCCAACGGCTAAGCAGGTTCAGAGGTACATTAGAATCCCCCCCCAGCTGTGGACTCGCATCTCTTCCCGCACTCTGGGACTCCCTGGGGACGTAGGAGAGAGGATTGTTCGGGTATCCATCACCACTACACCTCTCTCCCTCCCCTGCGTGACCTAATGGAGATGAGACCCACTGGCCCACTGCCAGGGAAGCCTGCCCTATACTCTGGGGACAATAAGACGCTGAGAAAACAGAAACAGAGAGAGTGTGTGTGTGTGTGTGTGTGTGTGTGTGTGTGTGTGTGTGTGTGTGTGTGTGTGTGTGTGTGTGTGTGTGTGTGTGTGTGTGTGTGTGTGTGTGTGTGAGAGAGGGAGACAGAGAGAGGGGGAGAGAGAAAGAGAGACAGACAGAGGCAGCAAGAGAGAGAGAGAGACCGCAAGAGAGAGAGACAGACATAGAGGCTAGAGGCAAAGACAGAGACAGAGAACACCACACAAACACCGGGAGAGAGAGACACACAGACAGAGAGAGAGAGAGAGAGATCCAAATGCTGGGGGGGGGGGGGGGGGTTAAATCAGCCCAAGGCTCTCCTGGGCTCTCCTTTATGCAGTGCAGATGCAGCCCAAGTGAGTGTGAATGGACCCGAGCCCTCCCACCAGAGCCCATGTGGCCCAAGCACAGAGCCTCTGCCTTTTGTTTACGAGCGGCCGACACCTCAATTGGGAGGACTTAACTCATCCAGCAGCCGCCAGCGGAGAGAATCAAAAAGACAGAGGGAGAAGGGATGGAGAGTGTTGAGAGAGAGCGTATCAGAAGAGAACTCTGGCGGAGAGAGAGAGAGAGAGAGAGCGACAGAGGGAGAGACAGAGAGAGAGAGAGAGAGAGAGAGAAAAGAGAAAAAAGAAAATGGCCTCTGAAAAAAAAGCCCTCCTCTCCTCCTCCCCCTGTCATTGAGTTGGCTGACTGGCTGGCTAGCCGCAAACAATACAGCGAGGCAGGGCGAGCATCTGCTGCCCCCGTCTCAAAGCGGAGGATAAAGAAGGCAGCAGAGCAGCAGGGATCCCCTGTTTGACTTGTTGATAGTCGCCCCATTCTTCCGTGGTGATGCAGCCCAGGCCCCCCCCCCCGTGTCCAAATCCTCTTTCCTGGCTTAGATACACTGATAAAAAAAAAAACGTAGGAGTCTAGGTGGCCGGTATCAAAGTCCATTCACTTTGCTCTGATTTGTGACACAGAGACTTAGAAATGTGAATGAATGGTATTCAAAGTGACTGTCTGAACTTTTGTTGGCTCCCACGCCGCAATGTGGGACAACAATCGACCAACAAGGACAATCGATAAGTATGAGGTCATCCGATAGTGCTCCATTGATTGGTCACTCTCAGACTCATCCAATTGCGAGTGGCATATTGATTGACAACCGATGAGAGCCTGCTGCTGTTTATCCGACGTCGCTTGGAGGTAGGCATGACCCCCACAGCATGCACACACACACACACACCACACCACGCACATGTTTTTTCCAGGTCAACCACAGGCAGAGGGCAGTGAGTGACAGAGCGAGTGCACATGGCCCGGCCTTAACAACCAACACAGCCCGGTTATTTATGAAGTCCTCGTGCCGCGATGTTGCTGCTATTCTGGAGGCGGCTCGGTGACGGAAGGAATTCGACACCAATTCTAGCCGCCGCTCAATAAACCTCCTTCTTTATGCGATCTCGCAGCAGGACTGTAATCCATAAAAAGGGTCGAGTATGCCCTTACACTTACACCGTCCCTCATCACCCCCCCCCCCCCACCCCCAAAAAACAAACGCCTACAGCACTCTACCTTGTTTTCCTTACCCGGCTACCCCTTATCTCAGTAATGTCTCACCCACAGTATCTCCAACTGCAGCTCTAAGGGAGGGGGGGAGGGGATTATACCACTGCCACCCCTCCAGCCTACACGCACAGGCCCCGCCCCCTCCTCCTCCCTCTCCCCCCCCCAAACACAACATCTCGTCACACTTGGCGTAACTCGGCCCAGATGCTGCAGGCAGGTAATGCTTAGGAGGGCCAGTCTGTGGGGTGGACCTGGATATATACGCTCTTGACGGAGTCAAAATACAGTCAAGAATGCAGTTACGACTTCTGATGGCTAGAGGCTCCCTGCTCTTCCAGTCCACACTATTCTTTCATAACATTGGAGGAGGAGATCAGGTCTCTGCATTGAGTTTCAACTCAACTGAACTTTAAAAAACGTAGACCTACTGCTGTTTTGTGTTTCCATTGTTTTGAAAAACAACTGCAGACCTCTGCTACGGAGCAGAATCCAGATGCCAATGCCAATCAGAGAGCAAAGTGATTCCAATCTGTAGGCCTTGTGGGTGGACTGGTTTTGATTTTTACGCCGGGGTTACTACTAGAGCATCTATGTCGACCACAGAGGTGGGGGGGGGGGAGTAATGAAAGTATTCAATCAGAGTGATGAGCTGAAACTCTAGACCTCCAAGCGGAACAGTCCTGAACATGAGGGGGTATAGCATAGCATGTTGGCCCTTAATGGAATCCAGAAGGCTCCGCGGCTTCTGATTGGCTGTCCCGGGATTCCATACTGGCTGGTGGTGACAGGCGATTCCGGAGTCGTTTGCGGAACTTTCGTCTCTGCGCCGGCCGATGGCACGGGGGGGGACGGCCCCTTATCGAGTTAGACTAATGGCCTAGATTTGTTTAGGCCAGGAGGTGGACTCGTCCAGCCCTCAGTGAAGGACACAGAGGAACGTATGCAAACATTTGCTCCGGCCCAATATTTAGGGACATGGTTTCACCGTCTGTATTTGGTGCAACCTTGTCATTGTAAACCGTTTCCACACCGCGGTCTATAACCTAGTTTATGTGAGTGTGGCCGGCCGTGGGCAGGCTAAGGCCGAGTTAAAACCACCCTCTGTGGCCGTCCAGCTTGACCAAGCAAAGGAAGCACTTCCTCCCCCGATGAGCGTGGGTGGAAGTGCACACACACACACACACACACACACACACACACACACACACACACACACACACACACACACACACACACACACACACACACACACACACACACACACACACACACACACACACACACACACACACACACACACACACACACACACAGGCTGAAGGAAGGAACCAGGAAGAGAACAGGAAGTGAAGGAAAGAAGGCAGACAGAAGGGATATTGTACACACACACACACACACACTCACGTGGGCCACGGTGCTCCAAAAAAAAACCTTGAACAAAACACATGACTCCATTGTGGCACAAGAATAGTCCAGCACGCCTTATACACTCATCATCGACTATACCGGGTCCATGTGCCGAGTGTGACTTAAGTCCCTTCAATGGCCTTGCACGCACACGCACACACACACACACACACACACACACTTTGTTTTAGGAAACTACAGTACCAGACAAAGGTTGAGTGTACCAGGCTCAACCACTGATTTAACCAAATCAGACTAATCCCTGTTTGGTCAGTCTGCATACCAAAGCAGAATCTCTTACCGAGAATAGACCTAGATATAAGCCAAAGAGGATTGGAGCAATATTTCCAATTATAAGCAATTCACGGTTAGAGTTGTGTAGTGTAAATGCTTTGATTACCTGTGGGAATCCAAGCATTAATCATATGACATAATATCTTAGAAGTAGCCTATTATCAGCAATAACAAGCCATGCAAGTGGTTTCGATTTTAAAACATTGCATCAACTAATCCACTTTGCGCCTTGCTTTGCAAAAAAAACCAACGTATTATTCATTGCAGGATATAAATAGCCTCCAACATTACTATTCACCTGTAGGTGAATAAGCGTAGTACATTTGGCAGGAGTGAGAATGGAGGAGACATGCTAATGAGCAGCTTTTCATGGACTGCATTTACTACAATCTACTATTAACATTCTTCTTCCATGAGGTGTCTCCTGACAAACTCACTTCACACGTTCAGGCTGGCGTCTAATAAATCAGTCAATCAGGCCACTGCAGGACAACAACATGGCAACCAACCTCAAACATATCAGTGGGTCAGCTGAGAGTTCTTTTGTTGTAAATCCATGTGGCTTTGTTGAGGCTCGGGCGAAAAAAAACAACACAACAAAATCAAGACGCACACTCCAATGTAGCCGTCACTCCATTGAGCAGCGTCTATTAGGCAAATCCACCGTTACTGCATGTTGCCGTTGTTAGTGCATCTCCAAGCAGCACGGGCTCCTCCCACCTCTGCCAAACACATCTGAACGATTCCTCCCCCTCCCCGTCCCCGGTCCCCTGTCCTTGCCAGATGTAGGCTTAAAGCTCCTTGCATATGGATTCATTCAACAGCGAGCCAGCGAGTCAGACCGGGAGGTAAAAATAGAGAAGAGAAAAGAAGGAGGAGGAGGAGGAAAAAAAGGCAGGGGGGGATGGGGGGGGGCGACCATCGCAAACACACAGCCAAGGTCTCCTGTTCCTGCTTCTTCTTCTACTACGAGCTCTGCCTTCTGTGTCAATATGAGCCCCACCCCCTTACTACACGCACGCACAGGCACGCGAGCGAGCACATGCGCGCATACACACACACACACACACGCACGCACATACATACACACACACACACACACACACACAGCATCTCTCGCATCTATAATCCTCACAGCCTACTTGCCTTTTGACCGTTTTATTCTTTCAGTCCCTCTGTCTTTTGGTCTGACTGTCTTTCAGTCTGACTGTCTGTCTGTCTGTCGGTGTCTCGACACTCTTCACAGACCTGCAGGCATCCGTTGGTTTGGTCTGGCTTCACTGCAGCCTGCAGGCTATGACACAAACAGAGTTCGGTCTGGCTCAACAGCCCAGAGTATAAGGGGGAGAATGGACAACTCTGGAAAACTCATCTAGAGCCAGAAGGTCTCAACGTGCCAAATGAAAACCTGGAATAAGTTTGCCAATGAAATCCCTCTGATTACAGCCCAACATCAACAGATAACAGCCCAACATCAACAGATTACAGCCCAACATCAACTGATTACAGCCCAACATCAAAATCAACTTCAAACGTGATTGTATCAGCAAATGGTCTCCTGGTCCTTTCCTTTATTAAAAAAAAAAAAAGTAGAACAAAACAACGATAACAAAGCAACAACAACTAAGCGCCACGTTCTGTCCGGCTAACCGCACCGTGTTGTACGCAGCGTTTGGAGGAGCGTTGCACTCTCAGGTTATTCAAGGTTGTGTTGTGTCTTACAGAGACGCCGCTGTTCTCCAGCGCTACATCGGCCAGCAGCCTTGGCACGCTCAACGGGAACGCTTCGTCACCCGTGCCGCTACGCCTGGCTCAAATGCAGCCCCTTTTCCCTCCCTCTCTGCCTGCCTCCCTCCATCCATCCATCCATCGCTGGCTGCAGAAGGTGTCCTGATGGCTGCTGTTGGCCATTACCAGCTAGCTTGGGAGGCTTGGCTGCAGCGTTATGTGAATGTGTCCACGCACACATCTTACTGTAGCAACAAACGAGTCATCCCCCTGTTCCCTGCGTTCCCAGGACTTTTACATCTGCTGATGTCGGAGAGTTGGATGCGGGGTTGGAAAAGACAAAAGTGAAATGTAACTGTGAAGCAGTGATTTGACGCCGTAAAAGGGGACTTCCCAAGATCACGTTCTCGAGCCAAGGTTCCTGTTCAGGTCAACACTACACAAATGCAATTATGCAGTAAAATAGAAAAGTGACCAACAAAATGGACAGAAGGACAAAGATGCTTCAAACTATTTTAAAAAGACTTCCAATTGACCACTAATGATCCACAAATGACACCCAGCCCATTTCACATAACAACTTACTACATCATGAATTCATTCATACGTTGTCGTTCCAACTACGCATTGTGTTTTCATTGCCAAGTTGTCGTTCATTATTGCCATGACACTCTATGCACAATCTTAGCACATAGGCTAAGGCGGAGCTAGTTCATTGGCTCTTCTCTGAAATAATATGAGTGTAGGTCTTCAGGGGGCTGGGGAGAGGCTCCCCTCTCTCTCTACAGGATCACTGACCACAGAGAGGATGGAGAGGGAGGGCATTAAAGCACTCGCAGCAATTAACCGGGCATCCTGTGTCCCTGAGCATACAAATGCACACACACACACAAGCAGACATGCACAATAATACACGCACACACACACACACACACACACACACACACACACACACACACACACACACACACACACACACACACACACACACAACACACACACACACACACACACACACAAGCACACATACACAAACACACACACACACACACACACACACACACACTTTTGATCTTATATCGCATATCTCTGAAACGACTAAAATAGACAAGGGAAAAGCCACAGGACTGAAGGTTGCATCGACAATGCTGAACGTGAGACCCACAGTCTGACTAGCTTAGCTCATTAAACACAAAAGATTCCTCATAATGTGATGCTGTTGGCAAGTACTGCATCTTGGCATGTGTAAATTATAGATTCCTGTAAGGGTTGCATGTAAAACCATTATGTTTAGATGACAGCCTTGCAACGCGCATGAAAACTACTATGTATTGAAACTGCAACCCTGTGACCTGCAGTAAGACATCTTGCATTACAATAACACCAATTCAGATCTTAACGGGTTCTTCCGGTTGTCGATACAATTAGGCCTACAATGCTAATAGCCCTCTTCATTACAGTTGATAACAGTAAAAAACTTTGACCTTTGTTGTAGTTTATTACTAATTTGCATTCAAGCGGAAAGCGGTTTATTTGAGTCTTTCCATGACGTAAAACTACTTTGCTAAGCGTCGGAAAATTCCTCAGCCACATTCTGTGGTGAAACCTTTCCTTGGGTCCGGTTCCTGATTCACTCGCCTATTCAGGATCAGAGCCAGGTTACCATTACAACCATCATGTTATGCTAAGGGTCTTTCTTCTGGAGCGATTGTGCCTGGAACTGGGTCTGAAGTGATGGGGTGCTGACGAGCGAGACAGAGCGAGTGTATGTACGTTGGCCATGTCTAAACACAGTGGGTCCGCCATCTCTTCACATGCACCCTATAATTACAGCCAGTCCTATTTATAAAAGCACCAAAAAGCCAGCTCGCCCACAATGAGGAATCAGAGCAGCCAAAGGCGTTTGAGTAAAAGAAAAAAAGAAATAAAAACATTCCCCCTGTCTTGTCTGTTTCCACTTTTCTTTTCTTTCCCCTCCTCGCCGCCATGTGAACTCAATGTCTAATACAAGACGGCCATTTGCAATGCGTGGGATGTGTGGATTTGCGCCTATAGGGTTTCAGGAATTCCCAGATGCACTTGTCGCATACTCCCTAGATATCTCGCATGACTTTATCGGCGGCTCATTCGCTTATTTTTAGCCTGCTCCCCTTCCAGCTGCTCCAGTTCCTGTGTCTCCCTCCACCAGGAGACGAGGGCGAGAGGCTCACCACCAATCTGTGTCACATCGGGCTACAGATATGCCTTCACCTTCTAGGTGAGGCTGAACCTAACCGGGTTTGAATTACATGCCGCCGGAAACCATTTTGACAATGCCCGTGTCTGAACCCTCCCACAGGACAACAGAAGTTAGGCCAACACCTTATGTCAACGTATCTCCGATGTCTTTTCACGGCCATGATCTCAGTGACGGCGAAATAAAGGCATGCACTTCATGGGCAGATTAGGAGAGGGCGAGCGGGAGACAGACACAGGACTCGACATGCCCTTGGCATTCTTGCCAAGCCTGAACCGATGTGGAGGCAGTTGCCGTTTCAAATATAGTAAACTTCGTTCAGCACTTCATCGAAAACCGGTTGAGGGATCATATAACTGGAACGAACTGCACAAGTGACCTAAAGAAAACCATGGTGCAGCTATAGTTCGGTTGCTTCTGGCTTCATCCACGGTTAGTAGTTAGCCACAACTTCCCATGATGTCTGTTAACCATTTTGTGCGGAGAAACCGGATTCCCCTTTCCAATCCCAGATCGAGGTTTCTTTCTTTTCCATTAGTGTTCCAGGATTTTCTTTTTTCTTTGCCTGTTTAAGCATTAGTCGTCATACGATGCTTTAAATCCAAACCCACGCGAAGACTGTAGGCTCAACGCAAGACTGCAACTGTAATACGACACTAAAGAAATAGACCTCACTTTACAAATAAACTTATGTAAAACCCAAACTCTTGCCGCCCCGTACCTGCTACAAGCTGGTTTTGTGGATTCAATTCCCAGTGTATGTGTTTAAATAGGTTAGATAGCTGAAAGCCTCACGGTCGAGGACAGAGTTTTCCTCTGGGAGCGGATGTGGCAGGTGTGGAATCAGGACACACAGGTAGCATACATAGGCTACGAAGTCCAGGACTGGAACAGCAGCCGTACATGAAGAAATAGCACATGCTGCTAGGCAACAAATTAAGGCTCCCTACACTTTCCTTCCAAGTATATTTCTTAGCAAAACCACATCAAAAAAAAATAAAAAAATCACACACTCACAATCCTATATCCTTACAGCAATTAAAATGACAGCGGTAGAGAGACCAAAACACACACTGGTTTCAAATGAAGGACGATGGAAGTACCACTGCTGAGATGTGTGCTGCATGATCATATTGTTGCTTGTACTTTACTTGTACTCACACTACATGAACAGACACCGTGGACCAGCATGTGTCATATGGCCCTTGGTAGAGAATTGTTGTATTCGCCTGAATTGTCTAATAATATATATAATAAATAATAATAGTAATAAAATTAATTTTGACCTAGTTTCGGAATGGCATTGGTGTGTACCAATGCCTTTGAGTCCTCATGGACAAAAGGCTAGGCCTAATTAGTATCACCCACCTTTATGTTTGGATTTATTTGTAAATGTAACAACCTAGTTTTTACCTAGTTGTTAACAGGCAATTACCAGAAACTTTCATTACACAATTATCAAATACAATGACATCACGGCGTAACCCACGCTTTAACCCAGTTCCACCTAGGCCTGGCCGTGAGTCACGAAGCAGCTGTCATGGGAGCGCTGGTTATTTAAGAAACACATTTGTCCCTGTAACCGCACGAGATAAGATACCAGCTCGTCAGGAGTGGCTGACAGACACACTGCAGCATCCCCCACAGTTGTTCTGCATCCATCTGCAGTGCAACACCAAACACTGACACCTCTTCAGTCATCGGCTAAAAATATAAACCTAATACCCCATGTGAAACACGCAAGATGCTGTGAAGTGCATCTTGATTGTTTTATATGATGCACAAACACATGTGCACACACATTACACTAGGAGGGAGCCAATGGTGCCAACGTCGGTCATTAATGTCCACTGAGAAATGTGGTTTGTCAGCTGTATTAACCGGTTTAAGAAGTAGCCCAATTTAGAAATTGTCGTGGGAAAGTACAAGTAGTAGTCCGATTTACGCGTTCGATGAGAAATAAAGTCTACTTAGTAAACCTTGCTTGTTTTACAAATCGACAAAATATCATACATATGCATGAACAACAGGGTTTGTGTATTATGGTAGCAAAGAGAGTCCCTGACAACACTTGACACGTTGCCTAAGAACATAACATGGCAACCTAATGGTTAACAATTGCAAACAAATGGACCAGCTGAATCGGAGCACAAGTGAAAAATCTCCTTTTTGAGGTCTCCGGGATATGATGATCAAACAGCTGCAATTGGCCCAATTAGGCTATCTTTTCATCCCGAGACTCACACAGTTGCATTGGCTAGGACACGTAGGACAATGTCTGTCTGTCTGTCTGTCTTTCTGTCTGTACCCTCCTCCTCCTCCATGCTCCCTTCGCCTCTCCTCCTTCAACCTCCTCTCCCCTAAACCCACAAATCTCTCCCCTCCCCTCGCCTCGCCAATTCTTGAGCCCCTGACAGCACAGCTTCAGGGGCTCAAGAACCCCGGAGGCTGATGAGCAGAAAGCATCAGCCAAAGCCCACATGGCAGCAGCCCCTTTGCCTTTTTTTCCTTCTTTCTCTACCACAGACCCGATGGACGTCTTTCTGTGGGCTGGTCAAGTGTTTGGGGATCTAGAAACAGCTGCACTGCCACATGCAACAAACACAACAAAAATAACTTTCTAGGAACTAAATGCACTCAATAATAGTTCTGTTCAGCCTAGGTTGTCGACAACAACATAGTGGCTATTAAGATTAATTGAATAAGAAGAATATAGCTATATAAACGCAATCCAATCCATTTACAATTTACCATGAACATCTAGTCTTTAACTTTAAGGTCATACCTATATCTTGGCCAATCAACCAAAGAGCAGATATAAATAATATCTCTATACCCTTTGAATGATGCAGCCATGGACAAGTACCATAACATTTTGTAATGCTGTCCGTGACCCCACTGTACACACATGCACACATCTGTAAAACCCCTAGTGATTGGGGACGTGAACTGGGCACACACGCCTAATAAATTACACAGTTCCTTTTAGCCATTTTACTGTGGGATTACTTTTTCTTTTTTTTTTCCTCCAACCACCCACCCAGATATTAGTCATGTGGAAGAGGCCAGTCCCATGTAGACCAATTCTTTGTGTGGAGGGCGTTTTGAAAGGGTTGGTCACTGGGATGGCACTTGTATGGATGGCAAGTGGACAAGGTCATGATGTATGGTTTGGTTATGTTATGTTTTGTTATGTGCCAAGTGGACAAAAGTCAAAAAGTTCTGCCACATGTGCCAGCATTGCTTCCATGTACTACAATACAGTACATCCTTGAAACGATCAACGTCCCCAGTGTAGCTTTAATGTAGTCCTCTTCCATCTCTGCTTTGATGGGATTAGCAGCAGACTACACCGTCTTGAGTCTCTCTGCTGTCTTTGGAGACTTTTGGAGAGACTGTGTTCATGTTTTCCATGGCAGTAGTAAAGTAGCCTGAGCCATGCATGCCTGGTGCCTGCCAGTCGCCCACATTTGACATTTCGCTTGTATTAAGTTACCATATTCATTTCATTCAGTGATGACTGAATGATATATGGTAACTTAATACAAGCAACATTTTTTTACACGACACAAGCAGCAACAACAACAGATAATGGGACGCACTGAACTGGTTTGGCTGTGTTGGTCATGTTGTGGACCACTTTCACCATTTGTTGCCGTGTGTGTCAATGCTGTGTTTCAAACAAAGCCGTTCGTTTTTAGGCTCTCCACGGGCAAATTGAATTGATTACTGAACTACTACTACTACTACTACTACTACTACTACTACTACTACTACTACTACTACTATCCGGATTGAAGTCACGTATAAAAGACAACACAATGGGGCACACAGTGGGCTACTTACGACACTGGTACACGTACAAGATTTCTACTGGTAACACACAACACAAGATATCCACCACAGACCCGACCCGACCCAACCCGACCCGACCCGTCTTACCTTGCTCGCTTGTCTGTTTCATTGTCTTGCGATACTTCCTTCACTGCGTTCCCGTGATTCAGACAAGAAACGTTTCGGGCTGCTGCTGCTTCTTCTTCTTCTTCTTCCTCCTTTTCCCTTTTCTTCGTTCCCAGTGATCTCGGAGCTCCTGAGCCCAGCGGTCCTAGCGGGCAGCAGCAGCAGCAGCAGCAGCAGGTCTAACCGCGGCGGCTCACTGCTGTTCTGTTTCTCTATGAAAACCCACAACAGACGCTACCTGTTCCCCATTTTCAGGACCTTACAAAAAAAAGAAATATAGCTTCACACAAAAAGTACAAAGGACTCCCCGAGCGGGATAACTTAAGTTTGTGTTTTTTAGCGGCTAGCGTGTTAGCCCGTCGCTACTTCCTTTCCTTTCCTTTCTTTCTTTTGCCCAAATAATAATAGCAGCGGCAGCGGTTGAGAAAGTTGAGAAAAGAGAACGAGCGGCGCCCCGTTGAACCCGGCGCGGTCTTGCAGGGGACATCTAAGGGACAGCAGCGACCCCTACAGGCTGGAATAAGACAACACATGTGCTGCGCCACTGATTTAGCGCAGACCGTATGCAAAGGTGATATATATGCAGCAGCAGTTTACGAATATTATTATTATTATTATTATTATTATTATTATTTTGTAATTATTACAATTGTTAAAATTATTATTATATAAATTAGTAGCACACGTTCTGTTCCAGAAAAGATTGACAATACGAAATCATTGCGCCAATGATTTATGGAAAGGAGATTTATACAGCAGCATACAATTATTCTTATTCTTATTCTTATTCTTATTCTTATTCTTATTCTTATTATTATTCTAGAAATTAGTAGCACACGTTCTGTTCCAGAAAAGATGACAATACTAAAACGAGGGAGCTTTTTTTCTTTCAGACGACAATGATAACACTGATTTCTAGTGGTAATCGTTATTTTTTACTCCACTACTTACAATCCCCAAGCTACCCAGCAGTGTGTAAAGCATAGGTGCAAAGTAATGGATAAAGCGATGAGCACATTCATTCAGCAATAATTATAATGCAAGAATATAATACATACTATTTTGAAATGGGCCATTCTGCATAATGAGTACTTTTACTTTTGGGACTTTAAGTATATCAAATCAAATCAAATCAAGTTTATTTATATAGCACATTTAAAACAACCACAGGATGACCAAAGTGCTGTACAGTGAAACATAAAAGCAGTCAACAATAAGAACAAAGGCAATAAGATCATATACGTTAAAACAAATAGATAAAATAGTCAGGAAAACATCACAGACATTCAAATGCCAGGCTGAACATATGTGTCTTAAGATTGTTTTTGAAGAGTTCAATGGAAGGGGAACATTTGATTGAGTATGGTATGGGGTTCCAGAGCTTTGGGGCAGCAACTTAGAAAGCGCGGTCGCCCAGAGCCCTTAACCTCGACCGCGGCACTGACAGGAGGAGCAGGTCGGAGGATCTGAGTGTCCTGGGATTGGAGAGTGGGTGAATGAGTTCTGAGATGTACTGGGGTGCCAGGCCATGTAGAGCTTTAAAAACAAATAGTAGAACTTTAAAATCAATCCTGTACTTGATGGGTAGCCAGTGCAGGGATGCCAGTACAGGTGTGATGCTATCTCGTTTTCTAGTCCCAGTTATAAGACGGGCAGCTGCATTTTGCACCAGTTGTAAACGGGATATATGTGATTGGTTGATACCTAGGTATAGTGAATTACAGTAATCTAATCGTGAAGTGATAAGTGAGTTGGTAACGATTTTTAGATCGTTTCGTGTGAGGAATGATTTTACTTTGGCGATGTTACGTAGTTGAAAATAGCAACCTCTCACAACAGAGTTTATTTGTTTGTCGAACTTGAGGCATGGGTCAAAGATGACACCAAGATTTCTGGCATGGGGGTGAAGGTTGGGTGCCAGGGGTCCTAAGCAGGCAGCAGTGGTCATGGTGAAGTTGGAGGGGCCGAATAGTACCACTTCTGTTTTGGCGTCGTTTAGTTGGAGGAAATTTCTAGCCATCCACGCTTTGACCTCGTCTAGGCAGTTAAGGAGGATACTAACTGCGCTGTTGTTCTTATTACTTGTTTCTATGGGGAGGTACACCTGGGTGTCGTCAGCGTAGCAATGATAAGACACATTGTGTTTTTGAAATATGGAACCTAGTGGGAGCATGTATAAAGAAAACAGAATTGGCCCCAGGATTGAGCCTTGGGGCACTCCGCAGGTAATGGGAGCTGACGTGGATAGAAGGTTTCCAGCCTCTACAGAGAACGATCTGTCAGATAAGTAGGAAGTAAGCCACTGGAGGGCGCTTCCCTGTATACCGACCTGGTGCTCAAGACGGCTTAACAGGATATTGTGGTCCACAGTGTCAAAGGCGCAGCTAAGATCCAGGAGAACTAAAATGGCACATTTCCCTGAATCACAGGAGAGCAGAAGGTCGTTTGAGACTCTAAGCAGAGCAGACTCAGTGCTGTGGCGTGCTCTGAAGCCTGATTGAAATGTGTCCATGATGTTGTTATTCTCTATAAAAGACAGGAGCTGAGAGTATACAATCTTTTCTAGGACCTTTGACAGGAATGGGAGCTTTGATATAGGCCGGAAGTTATTTAGAACAGTGGTGTCGAGGTTGGGTTTTTTGATAGTGGGTTGCACTACTGCATGTTTAAAGCAGGAAGGGACAGAGCTGTTCACTAGACTACTGTTCAAAATGAGGGTGACAGTGGGACCTACGGTGTCAAAGACATCCTTCAAAAGGCGTGTAGGGACGATGTCCATGGGACAGGTAGTCGGCTTAGTGTGTCTGACCACGTCGCTGATATGGGCCAGAGACACCGGCTCCAACCTAGTTAGGACAGCAGAGCAGGGAGGAGGAATGGGGGGGTCATAGACAGGGGGTGAGATACCCGATCTGATATTCTCAATTTTCTTAGTAAAGAAATGGAGGAATTCATCACAAGTGACTGTGGAGGGCACAGAGGGGGCAGTAACAGCAGGATTTAGGACAGTGTTAATAGTATGAAATATTGCTTTGGGTGAATGAGAGTTTTTTGAAATAATATCAGCAAAGTAATTTGCTCTGGCTGCTTTGATAGTTTTTTGATAATTGACAAGGCAACTCCTCAACATGTCATAAGCGATTTGGAGCTTGTCTTTTTTCCACCTTCTCTCTGCTCTCCTACATAATACCCTGGCGGCACGGGTGTTTTCATTCAGCCAGGGCTGGGTTTTCGTGTTTGGTTGCCTCAGTTTGAGTGGGGCTACATCTTTCAGAATATCTGCACAGGTTGAGTTAAACTGAGTGATCAACTCTTCTGTACTCAAGCAGGGTAGCTGGGCCTCAAGTGTGTCCAGTAAGGAGGTAGTTATGTAGGCGTCAGAGAACCTGCTGGCTGTGGAGGAGTTTATTGCGTGAGAATAAGAGGCAGGCAGTTTAGTTTTATGGGCAGTGTGAATGATGGTAGAAAACCTGATGCACACGTGGTCTGAGATACCCAAATCTTCCAAAGTTAGGGAGGGAATGGTCAAGCCAATTGTGAATATGAGGTCTAGCGTGTGACCACGGTTGTGCGTTGGGCCAGAAACATGCTGCAGAAAGTTGAAGGAGTCCATGATATTAAGGAATTCGTTGGCTTTGACATCTGAAGTGAGGTCGACATGAAAGTTAAAATCACCAGAGATTAAGATTTTGTCATGATCCACAACAACAGAGGATAAAAACACAGAGAACTCTGAGAGAAAGGTGGCATCCAGCCTAGGGGGACGATATACAATTATAAAAAGGACAGGACTAACAGCATTGGATTTAAAAATCAAGACTTCAAAGGTAGAGTAAACAGTGGTTCTAATACGAGTGCACTTGTGGCAATTTCTGTAGATGGCAGCTAAGCCACCTCCACGGCCGATAGGCCGAGGGGAGCTGTAATAGTCGTAGCCAGGGGGACATAGTTCTAGAAGCTGGCTGTGTTCATCAGGTTTCACCCAAGTTTCTGACAGAAACAGGAGATCCAAGTTTGTGGATAAAATAAAGTCATTTAGAATGAAAGTCTTGTTTGACAGAGACCTCACATTCAGAAATGCCAGCTTGTACAGGGTGGGTGGGGGTGGGGAAGTATGGACACTTTGTGTAATGTGGAGTAGATTATTTTTGTTGGCAGCTTTGGGTTTGCCATATGGTGGGAAGAGTCGGTGTGTCACAATGGATGGGATAATGAAGACGGCGGAGAAAGGTGTTGCCGGTTTTGGCCAGCAGGGGGAGTTCACCCCGGGAGGGGACACCAGTGTCAATGGATAATCCGGGGGGGGGGCGTGTGGTGTAAATAGTCATGCACATGGAGATGAATGTACGGCGTGCTGCATGTTAGCTGCTAAAAAGTGACTACCCAGGCGGTTTGGGTGAATTCCATCAAGCTTGAAAAGGGGAGAACGGTCCCAGAACAGATTAAAATTGTCAATAAAACAAAAGTTTAGAGCTCTGCAGGAAGGCTGGAGCCAAGTGTGGAGGCTGAGGAGTCTGCTAAAACGTCCTACCCCACGACCCAACGAGGGAATGGGACCAGAGATAAAAAAATATATATATATCCATCCATCCATCCATCCATCCATTTTAAGTATATTCTTATCCTAATACTTTTGTACTTTGAACTAAAATGTTCAATGCATGTCTTCTACAGTGCGGTATTTCTACTACTCCTTTACTCCAGTAAGAGATTTGAGTACTCAGATCTCAGAACGTCACCTACCTGACAATTAGCCTGCAGTACCGCAAGACGACCACAAGGTGTCGACATGCTACTGCCATGCGTTCACTGGTTCTGCAATCATTGTTATGGCAATGATAGAGTAAAAGTAGCTCAAAGTCACCATTTTGAATTCTGAATTGTAATGCATAATTTTACCATTATACAACAATACACCCACTGTTCAGTTAAATAAAGTCAGTGTGTGACATATTAGGGTGGTCAAAGTACAGTATATACATACATATGTATGTGTACATGTACACACACACACACACACACACACACACACACACACACACACACACATACTTAAAAAAGGAGCCAATACACCTAATAACATATATCCTGTGCATATTGATGTTTTAAAGGGTTAACCTGCACTTCGATGACCAACATACATTTACATTTACATTGAGGGCATATGGCAGACACTTTTACCCAAAGTGACTTACAATGAGTACATTTGTTGAAGGAGACAGCAATATATCGCTGTGGTACATAAAGATAAGAATAGAGCAGGTTTCAAGCATTCATAGTTGCGAGGCTAATAGAACGAGTTTCATAATTGCTCGGTTGCCTGCACAATAGCTGGGATAAGAACAGGCGTGCCATTCTGAGTGCATTACCGACATCTAAGATACATGCAATATGCTACGCAATGCTAAGTACGATTAATAATGCTATGACGTACAAACACACAACTTTAACCATCCATGAAGAAAACATCTATGTGCTACTTCTGCATCACACGTCACCAAGTGTTAGGCACAGTCGTCAGCGAACAGCAGTAAGCCACAGAGAGGTGGGGCCGCACGCAGTGTGGTGTTGAAAACCTTTAATCTCCAGTCTTGGGCGTTTACAGCAGTTATGGGTGTTGTTGTTGACAGCTCAGGATGTATGGCCTCTGTCTTCCGTTTGAACCGTTTTGATAAAAAGTGTCTGTGTCAGAAAGCATCACTGCGCTTGGCATGGTTGGTTGATTAATGCAATGCAATCTACCCCCCATTACCACGTGTGCATTGTTATTAAATCGTGTGTGACACATTTCAATTCTGTTGATTTGATTATCTGTAGTGGAAAAGAAGAAGTTGTTTCAGAGTACCATGTGCGCATCGTGGGGGAAGCCTGTACACTAGGCTATTGTGAATACCCTGTATGTTGGTCAAATGATTCACTTTCGTCTTTAAACCATTTATCATTATTAATTGTTATGCATACTCTGCAGCTTTTAATCACAAATTGTAAATCCCCAAAAATATTTTTTGATTTCCAAAAAACAATAATATTAAATTATTGTTTTCTGGCTATGAATAACTTTTATGGAGATTTTTGAACACGGTAATCATTTTACATGTCAAGTTCTGTTTCTTTGTTTGTGTTTTTGGTCAAAACAGAGACCTGCCTCTTAACTTCCTGAGGCCTATCACCAGAGCTTTAGAAACTCTAGAAAAGCCAGCATTCATATTCATAGTTAAAGGTATTGCAGTGTTTCGTGAGGTAATTCTCATCAAGCAGTTTAAGAATACACTTCCTGATACTTCAGTGAGCAGCAGGTGACCACGGTCTCTGAAGCTGCAGTATTGGATGAGTATGTCCTGACTAATCAGGGACATCATGGAGCCACACCCAGGATTTGCATCTTATTCACAGTCTAAACAACATTTTCCTGAAGCAGAACCAGGTCAAGATTGTCACCAATGTTTAGGTAAAGGTCCCTGGAACAAAGAATGCGCTTCCTTCGCTGAAACCAAAACACAAAGTGACATCCACTAGCTTTTCAGCCAAGCCGGCTGCTCTGGCAGCACCAGAGAGGGAGAGGGTCATGGTAGCCTGGTTTCAATAAGGCAGGGAACAGGGCCAATCCTGAGTCATTCAACACCGAAGAGGCCTATTGCGCGTTACATTTCGGAAGGGGATGTATCATTGGTTGGCACTGATGTACAAATACTTGTCTAAATCAATCACGAGAGATGCAGGATCCTTGGATGTGTTCATCCTTGAATCCCTGTTACTGTTTTCACTGGCGTCGGACAATGGTAATGATGATTCACTGGTTCGGGGAATGGGGCTTAATGTATTGTCTGTTCCTCTGCACAAGCTACAAGCCCTCTTTTCAGACCTGTTCAAAGCGGAGGTGAGCAAGAGAGTGTGGCCAGCAGGACCTGGCCACACAGTCATGTGAGTACAGGGAGTACAGTAGGGGGCTAGGGACACAACCCTGGGGGGATCCTGTGTTCAGGGTGAGGGGTCTGGAGGTGTGTCTGCCCACCCTGACGACCTGGGGCCTGGCGGTTAGGAAGTCCAGGATCCAGGTGCACAGTGGGGTGTTCAGACCCAGCTTGCCAGCCAGTCTACTGGGAACTATGGTGTTGAAAGTAGAGCTAAATTCAATAAACACATTTCTCACATAGCCCCCTTTCCGACTGTCAAGATGAGAGAGGGAGCTGTGTATTACCTGGAAGACAGCATCGTCTGTGGATCTGTTTGGCCGGTAGGCAAACTGCGGCGCGTCCATGGAGGGAGGTAAGAAGGCGCAGATGTAGTCCTTGATCAGTCTCTCAAAACATGTCATGACCACCGAGGTGAGGGCCACTGGTCAGTAGTCATTCAGGCATGCTGGAGAGGCAGTCTTGAGCACAGGGACAATAGTGGACCATAGTTAATTATATGTCAGGAATACGGTTAACTTGGTATATATTAATCATGAGAACTCTTAAAAACCAGAAGATATTTGGAGGAATCTTCCACACCAAGTGCAGAATAGGCCTCCTGTACTTTGCCCGTCAACACACTATTGCCTCGAGTCTGCAAAAAAGTGCAAAAAGCAAAACACAACATATAGGTCCTTCTTAAAACAAAAGAAATGCAACATTCTTGACTGAGTAGAAATATCTGATGAATTTCCTGAGACCACAAAGAAAAAAGTGCGTGTGACCCACTAAGACTAAGATGAGGGCCCAGGAGTGATCTCACCTTCTCACATGAGGTCCAAACCAAAAAAAAACCTTCAGATACCATTTCTGAGGAGCCCGGGCCTCCGCTTCACGCCAGCGGCTTTCCTCTCGGAGTCCCTCCAACTATGGAGTCCGCAGCAATTCTCCCTCCTCCTCCTGTTTCATACGGCAGCATCAGGATCTCCTTTTGTTGCGCTACGGGTAAACCTGCAGCCAGACCGTGGCCAGGAGGAGAGGCCTCGGCTCCTCTGTCAGGGGAACGGTGTCGTGGATTCTTATTGGGCCGGTTAACAGGTTTCCCTCGCTGCACCACCACGCTCTACCACCCCCAAGGCAAAAAGGTCCTCCCCCTGTGTCAAACCAGCCGTGACCAAATGAAAAATTGCTTGAAAGAAACATTTAGGGGACCTCCGTGTGTAGTATTGTTTCTGCATTGACCCCAGTGATGGTTTGTGTCACGGTCGACGGTGTGCTGCAAAAGTGCCTAGCAAGGCAAATTTATGAGCTGGTGGTGGTGTGGTTGTGGTCTATCCAGCGATGCCACCACAGCTGGTGTGAAACCCTTTTTTTTTCTTCACATCAGGGAGGGGCCCCACTCTTCAATCCGATTGCAGTTCCTGTTTTTGTCTTCTTCTGCGGAAAAATGACATTCTAAATTGCAATCTTTGTACCAATGCCAAGCTGTGTGGCTGAGCTGTGGTGTGCGTGTGTGTGTGTGTGTGTAGTGTGAGCGACTTGCAACACATCCGCAAAAACATTCTACGATCACTTTACTCGCGCAGCATGCCCTGCTCTGATATGGGTGGCATGCGTTTTGAAAGAGGTGGTTTGTTGGGAAACATCCGCTGTGTGTCCTGGAAAACCAATGGAGAAAGACAATGGTGTATTATCCACTCAATTTACATTAACATTTACATTTAGGGCATTTGGCAAAACGCTTTTATCCAAAGTGACATACAAAGAGATTGTCCAGTAAATGCATTGAAATGGATGAATAGCAGATTTCTTTGAACAATGGTGATGCATTGTGATCATTTTACATTTACATTTAGAGCATTTAGCAGACACCAAAAGCAACTTACAATCAGTACAATTAGTGTTCAACAGTAGAGTATGAAGAATATTTTGCAGGTATTAGTTTCAGTCTTGCTATGACCTTGTGTGTGTGAGTGCATATGGGTGTGCATGTGTGTGTGTTTGTGTGGATGCTAGGAGTGTGTGTGTGAGTGCATATGGGTGTGTATGTGTGTGTGTGTGTGTGTGTCTGCATGCGTGTGTGTGTTTGTGTTTGTGTGCGTGTGTGTGTGTGTGTGTGTGTGTGTGTGTGTGTGTGCATGCAAGTGTGCATGCATGTGTGTGCGTGTGTGTGAGTGTGTGTGTCTACTTTGGGTGTGGTGTGTTACCACCTTATCTGCACGGGCTTACTTCCCCATCAAAGAGAGAAAACAAGATGTGTGCTCAGCCAGGACCTGCACATGCACTCACAGCTCCCCCAGCATCACCAGCAGCAGCTGATCTCCACTGGGCTGTAAGTACTGGCCATGCTTTGCCTGGGACTTATGCATGATACTGCATATACTTATGCAGTATCAAACAAATATTTGTCTCAATTATGTCAATTGTATCAATGTATTGTGTATTCTTTCTTTTAAATGTCATCATTTTTATTTTTTATTGTTGTTGATGCTTGTATATTGTGCTATATATTTAATTCACATTGGTAAATATTTTATTCAGCTGATATTATTTGCATTATTCAATTATGAACTAATTGTAAGAATATGTCTGTGAATAGGGAATAATCCAAAGAGATTGGGTCAGAGACTGAATCAATTTGAATGATTCTTAAATTACCTAGATAAGATAATTTAGGAAACTGAAACCATAATCTTTTACAAATGTGTGGGTTACTCCATGTGGTCGTGGTTTAATTGCCCCCGATGCTTCTTACTTCTCCTTCCTGACCACAAACCTATCGTCATTCCGCGTGTCACAGACCTTTAAACAATGCTCTTGATATGTGTTGACAATATCATTTGGTTATCCGTAGCCTTAGAGGATGCCAGCATCCTAACTGATTCATTTCCACCATGTGATTCATCTGTTGCACTTTACCAAGTCTATTTTATTGACATCATTTCCTTGTTGACTATTTCATTAGGACTGGCAAACTGTGGCAAGAGTGTGATAGCCTGTCTCCGAGGCAGGAGTTCCACACTACTTCCACCGCAGTTCAAGTGTTCTCCTGCAGAACACTTCCACAAACACACACACGCACACACACACACACACACACACACCACACACACACACACACATCCCGGACCAGCCCAGCAGCCATGGACGTGTTTGCATCGTTCAGCTCATCCTCCTCCTGCCCTCACCTCTACCACCACCCGACCCACTCTAACGACACCTTGATCAACCTGATGACCACCGACAATGACACGTCCTGGTCATGCAGCACTACAACCACACGGGCCGCCTGCAGAACCGCTCCCTCCTGGGCCACCAGAGCCACGTGAGCGTCACCACCGTGGTGTCGCTGCTCGTCAGCTCGCTCATCATCCTGGAGAACCTGCTGGTGCTGGTGGCCGTGCTGTCGCGCCTCCGCTGCAGCCACCGCTGGGTCTACGTGTGCATCGCCAACATCACCCTGAGCGACCTGCTCACCGGCGTCGCCTACGTGGTCAACATCTGCATGTCGGGCGGCCGCACGTTCGGACTCACGCCGCAGCTCTGGCTGTTCCGCGAGGGCGTGCTGTTCGTGTCGCTGGCCGCGTCCATCTTCAGCCTGCTGCTCATCGCCTTCGAGCGGTACACCACCATGATGGCGCCCATGCACCAGAAGTCCGCCCGTCAAGACGTACCGGCAATCTAACGCTGCTTGGTGGACGCTCCTGGCTGGGTGCTTGGCACTGGGTCATGTGGCTTCCTGCCCCTGCTGGGCTGGAACTGCGTGTGCCACCTGGAGTCCTGCTCCCACCTGCTGCCGCTCTACTCCAAGAGCTACATATCCTCTTCTCCCTCCTGGTCTTCCTGGTCATCCTGCTGGCCATCGGCTTGCTCTACGGTGCCATCTACAGCCACGTGCACAAGAACGCCCATCTGGGCTCCCAGCGCATCGGCCGCCGCTCCCTGGGGCTACTCAAGACCGTGGTGTCCATCGTGGGCGTGTTCCTGCTGTGCTGGGGCCCGCTGTTCCTGCTGCTGCTGGTGGACTTCTTCTGCGTGTCGCGCCAGTGCGCGCCGCTGTTCAGTGCCGACTGGGTCATTTGCCTGGCGGTGCTGAACTCGGCGCTGAAACCCCGTCATCTACGCCCGGTGGGAGCAGCGAGCTGAGGAAGGGCGATCAGCCGGGCTGCCCTGCTGCTGCGGCTTGCGTGAAGGCGGGCCTGTGTCGTGGGGGCGCCTTCACGTCCAAGGGAGACCAGCAGCAGCGTCCGGAGAGCCGGCCGGGAACAGTCCTGAGGAACACGCATTCAACAAGGTGCGGGCAGTCACAGCACGTCGGCGTCCCCGCCGGCCCACGGCCCACACAAAGCCGTCACGCAAGAATCCAAAAACGCCCCCAACAGGAAGTCCAGGCTGAGCTCCACCACAACCTGTCTCTCGGTTTCAAGTAACTAGAGGACCCCCCCCGGTGTCTCTCCCACCACCCTTCCCAGCCCCTCCGGCAACTCCCACCCCACCACACCTGCCTGCCATTAACGGTTTCCTTCATATGTCGGTTAATATTAAAAAAAAAAAAAAAAGACTGCCGAAAAATGTTATGGTTTTTTTTTCCAGTGAGTTTTAAACCTTGTGTATGTACAGAATTGCACCTTGTACAGGATTAATTTTTTTTACGGTAACATTGCAAATGTAATTAAGTAAGTATATACTGTGTAATTATGTAATGTAGTGCATTAAATCCTTGAACGGTATGTTTACATAGTCATGTATAATTGTAAAATACAAACAGTCTAATAAAATCCGAAGCAAAATGAAAACTTTCTCTGTCTCTGTGTCGCAATCAAAAATGTGGAGAAGAATTCTTATGCAACGAATGTCTTTACAAAACTTTCCGAAAGTTTTAATATTAACAACACACAATGATTCTGATTGTTGTGTTTGTGTCATATTGGCTTGTAAAGCAATAAATGATGTCAATATCATACAATAATATGATGACTTTTTTCTTTTTTTTTTGATCATACTGCATACGGGATAAAATCCAACCTAGTGAAGACACAGCCCTATTGATTGACATATCATTTTCCTTGTTTGCCGCAAATATATTTTAGTCAACATCAAATGTTTGTTTTTATTACACTTCAAACGATTTTACTTTGATAATTAAATAATAGAAAAATGTCATTAAAATTATTGAATAAAAAGTATTTGCCACCTCTAGAGGGAGACATACCACTCGTTGGTGGAGCTTCAAACTGACTCAGAGACAGTTTGACGGCGGAAATGAAGTGTGAGAAGGTGTGAGAACGTCTTCCACACATAGGCCTGCGTACACGACGTTTACGACCATGCTGGCGTTGAAACGACACACCCAAAAGTAACAAGTATAATGCGGTCTAACTCTGACGCAACGTTAGCGTAGGTGGAACAAGGTGAGTTTACTTTTCTTTTTTTTTTTTAAAAGGAGAGAAGGATAGAGGTCTTCCTGACGCGATCGTTCATCGGTTGTAGTTTGTGCGTCAGGGTTGTGTGTCGTATATATGGAGGTTGTGTGTTGTGTGTACAATCTGTCGGGTTTTTTTTTTCCACTTCAGAGTGAGGGGGATAGCGTCTCCTTCATCCGGGCCCTGGCACGTCTCCAAAGCCAATACCTGATGAAATAGGCGGTAAATTCCAGCCTTTATTAGCTCTGGGGTCAGAAATGTCTACTGCGTCGTATTCAACATGTCAAGGGCTGATCCTAAATTCCTGTTGCACGCTCTCGCTGTCACCCTCTCTCTCCCCGCCTCCCTCCCTCCCTCACCTCTCTCCCTTTCTCTCTCTTCCTCTCTCTCTCTCTCTCTCTCTCTCCCTCATGCCCTCTCACCCCCATTCTCTCTCTCTCCCTCTCTCCCCCTCTCTCTCTCCCTCCCTCTCCATCTCCACCTCTCTCCCTTTCTCCCTTGTTCCCTCCCCCCCTTCTCTCCCCCTTTACCCCCCCTCTCTCTCCCACTCTCTCTCTCTCTCTCTCTCTCTCTCTCTCCCTCTCTCTCTCTCTTCTCTATCCTCTTCTATCCCCTCTCTCTCTCCCCTCCCCCCCTCTCTTCTCTCTTCTCTCTCTCTCCTCGTCCCTCTCCCCCCCTCCCTCTCTCTTCCTCCACTCTCCTCATCCACTCCTTTCTCTTTCCATTTATTCCTCTCTTTCCCATCTACTTTTCCTCTGCCCCCCCCCCCTTCACACCTCCAACAAGAGGTACCCATTCGTGGCTTCTAATTGAGCAGAAATTGGTGTTAATGGAGGTTGCGTGCAGACATGCCGTAGCCCCTCTAATTACCTCTGCCTACTTTGACTCCAGGTGTTCAACAGACAGCAAATGACGTACTGTCAAGAGAGAGAGAGAGAGGGAGAGGGGGTGAGACAGACAGAGACAGACAGACAGACAGAGAGAGAGAGAGAGAGAGAGAGAGAGAGAGAGAGAGAGAGAGAGAGAGAGAGAGAGAGAGAGACAAAGGCAGAGAGAGAGACAGGCGGAGGTGAGACAGAGAGAGAGTAGAGAGGGGGGGGGTGGGGGGGTGGGGGGGGGGGGGGGGGGGGGGGGGGGTGAGGGGGGGGGGGGGGGGGGGGGGGGGGGGGGGGGGGGGGGGGGGGGGGGGGGGGGGGGGGGGGGGGGGGGGGGGGGGGGGGGGGGGGGGGGGGGGGGGGGGGGGGGGGGGGGGGGGGGGGGGGGGGGGGGGGGGGGGGGGGGGGGGGGGGGGGGGAGGGGGGGGGGGGGGGGGGGGGGGGGGGGGGGGGGGGGGGGGGGGGGGGGGGGGGGGGGGGGGGGGGGGGGGGGGGGGGGGGGGGGGGGGGGGGGGGGGGGGGGGGGGGTGGGGGGGGTGGGGGGGGGGGAGCGGGGGGCGGGGAGGGGGGGGGGGGGGCGGGTGGGGGGGCTGGGGGGGGGGGGGGGGGGGGGGGGGGGGGCGGGGGGGGGGAGGGGGGAGGGGGGGGGGGGGGGGGGGGGGGGGGGGGGGGGGGGGGGGGGTGGGGGGAGGGGGGGGGGGGGGGGGGGCGTCGGGGGGGGGGGGGGGGGGGGGGGGGGGGGGGGGGGGGGTGGCGGGGGTGGAGGGGCAGGGGGGGGGGGGGGGGGGGGGGGGGGGGGGGGGGGGGGGGGGGGGGGGGGGGGGGGGGGGGGGGGGGGGGGGGGGGGGGGGGGGAGGGGGGGGGGGGGGGGGGGGGGGGGGGGGGGGGGCAGGAGGGGGGGGGGGGGGGCGGGGGGGGGGGGGGGGGGGGGGGGGGGGGGGGGGGGGGGAAGGGGGGTCGGAGGGAGGGGGAGGGGGGGGGGGGGCGGGGGGGGGAGGGGGGGGAGGGCGGAGGGCGGCGGGGGGGGCAGAGGGCGGAGCTTCCACCGAAGCGTCCAATCGAAGAGCGGCTCTACGGAGACGAGTGACTCAGACGAGGTGACGGAATGTGAAAGGTATTTGGTGTATTGTGTGCATTACGAAGGACAAGATGCTCTCGCTGAACCACCCTTCACAATGCGGAGTTGCGTTGTTATTATTCCGAGTCCGGAAGCCGCTATATTCGAGATTACTAACTAAAATTGGATCGTTTTCATGGTATTACCCGTATTTCTTTTCAGGATAGTTGTGCAATCCTCTGGCCTTTTCTGTAGGTTTGTCTATCGTGTCGGCTTAGAAGTGAGAAGACGATATTCCAAATGGGGATCTCACTCGCTCACGTAGGTGTGCAGTGCAACGCTCCGACGAGTGGGTCTTTTCTGCATGGGAGAAGAGCCTGCATTCTCATTGGAGATCTGCCACAATGTGTGTGTGTGTGTGTGTGTGTGTGTGTTTCTCAACCAGATGTGGAATGCATCGATACCAAAATCATCGGGTTGTTGTCGAGGAGCCCGACAACAGTTCAATCAACACCGTTGTCATCGACTTCAGTTTTGTGGTGATGTGGTGACTGCATTTCTTCACACAACTCTGTTCCCAAAGTAGTACATATAGGTGGGAGTCAGGTCAGATGTGGTGTCCGGGTTGATGACAAGATGGCGGTAAAATACTGAAGGATATTTGTGTGAGGTCCAGCAGGCGTGCGTGCGTGTGTGTGTGTGTGTATGTGTATATACTGTATGTGTGTGCGTGCCTGCCCTGCGTACGTGTCTGCAGTGCACCACTGAGGTAATGGAGACACAGACGGTCAGACGGGTGTGTGTGAAGTCACCGGTTATCTGGTGTTTTTCAGGACGGACACGCAGAATGATTTCATCGTCCCTGGCGCGGTTCTCACTGTACCACTGAAGAATGACCCATGGGCTTGGCTACCGATGTGTTATCCCATTACTCAAGAGACCCATCAACATGGCATGTCTGTGCTGTAGGGCCCACGATTAACGTCGCCAACCAATGAAATCATTGCTTGTTGGACTTCACAAATTCCAAGAAGAAAGGAATTGACTCTCTCTTAGTATGGTCCCGGAGAACAAAGTGACTCGTCCACACCAAGGTGCATCCGATATCCGCATCCAAGCCAATTCCCTACAGTACTCCACTCCACTGTGTGTCTGTTTGATTGCAGTACGCCTGGTTATGGAATCCTGCCTTAGGGGGGCCACTGAGGTCAAAGGTTGTTTTTTTTTTAACTGTGGTAAATGTGAGGAGTGTCAAGGGGGCGGGGGGGGCGTGGCTTGGCCGTCGGCTGCATACAGGCGGGCCGTAGCTGAGCTGTGGGTGGAGCTGGACGGATGTCGCTACGTCAGCGATACTGCTGCCGGGTTCTTTCATGGAACGAACAGACGTTGGACTGGTGAGAGTTTATGGTTTTAGGTCGAGCCTGAGCCGAGACTGAGCCCCTCACAGATATTTTACTCATTAAATTAGCCAGCCAGTGTTTGCATAAATTGCTGCTGAAATTATATATATATATAACTTTTTATTCAGCAATGAGCCGCCGAACTCCCCTCGAGAATCCATGTTTTATTATCCCCCTACCTTCCAGCGTGGAGCTAATGGTGTCGGAAGTCAAAAAATCTCCAGTTGAAACTTCCGACTTCCGAGTTGTTTTGAACGTGGACTCATTAGAGGTCACCACCAGCCACACCTTCGTCGGTCCCTGCGTTTGAGCTGCCCCGCCCCCTGCCCCGCCCCTTGCCCCGCCCCCCGCCTCCTTTTCTGCAGCCGCTGGCAAGCCCTTCATGCTACAGTGGAAAAACATAGATTTTAAAACTTGTCTTTCATTCCCTAGAGCGGCACTTAGACATGTTACAAACACATGCATAGAGCGGCACACATAGATTTAACCCCACTGACTCCCACCCCCCCCCACCCATGGACACGAACTGCGATTACATTATGCACCTCATTTCTTTGGAAAGTGCAAACTTTTTATTTTATTTTGAAGATGTATGTTCAGAAATCTTTTGGCTTTTTTTTTATAATATTCCGATGGTTTTACACTCCGTTTAACACGTTCAATGTATCAAGTGTTCAAATGTTAGGCCACCAAACAATATGCAGCAAAACACATTCCTCTAGTTTTGCGGAAACTAAGGCAGCTACAGCTGTAATTCTGATCTGACTGTGATACACGCACACACACACAACACAAAACAGCACACACGCAACACACAAACGCACCACACACAAGTCACACACACGCACGCACACACACACAACCAGGGCAGGGTAGAGAAGGGGAGGCGAGGAGAGGAGTGCAGAGTAAGCTCAGCCCTCATCACGTCTCTGTGTTTATATACAGCTGAGTCACCTGTTCTTTCTCTTCATGCATTTTCCTTCTCTTCACGAAAAAAGTTCAGAGAGAGACGCCAAAGAAAAGGTCATGGCGGCGCTAGATCCCAGACAGGGAACGTTTGGACATTTGGACTTCATTGTTTTGTCGAGTTGCTTTGGACTAAAGTGTCTGCAAAAAGCCTGAAATGTAAATGTAAATGTACATTTACAAGGGATACCGGCGATTTTATCACATTTATAAAGAGAAAAAAACCCTATCTCCGTCGTGTAGCCCGTTGTTTAGTGTCGCCCAATCAGATTGCGGCTTGCAGCGGTTGATTCCTGAAGGGCCAGCGGGGGGCTATGAGAATTAGGCCGGGGCGACGGCTGATTTATTCGATGTTGACTTAACCCCTCCATGTTTTAGTGATAAAAAAAAAGTAGTAGAGAGAGTAGAGAGTTAAAAATATGTATCAACCGCCCACGCCGCCCCCCCCCTCCCCCCGCCCCTGAATGCTGATGTGAGGAGGAGGTATATATTTGTCCTCCCTGTCTTGTTTGGAAAGCACAGACTGCTTGTTTTTTTTTTTCCCCGACGGTCTGCGTCCCATTTAACCACAGTGACTTTGCTCTCGACCTTGGGAAACTATTTGAGCACCCATCTCTGCTTTGGAAACTCTCCCACTCATCTGGTTCCTTCACTCTCCCTCTCTCTGTCTCTCTCTCTCTCTCTCTCTTCTCTCTCTCTCTCTCTCTCTCTCTCTCTCTCTTCTCTCTCTCTGTCTCAGCGATAGCGGGGCCACTTAACTAATTGTGTTGTGAAAGACCTTTTAAAGGGGTCGTTTGGGTTGTTTAATAGGTTTACCTTTTTTTTCTTTTTTTTAAATCGTATTTTCCTTTATTTTTTCATTCAATTACATGATACTTCCGGAGAGATAATATTCACGGGGTATCTGAGTGAATTCTGAATTTGTATTCGTCCATCGACCGCGCCAATGTCAACAAGGTTTGAAGAGTCACGTTTTTAGCGGGATACTTAGCGCAAACGTCATTTGAATGGGATCCGATCCCGTTTATATAACAATATATATATGCAACCGAACCGTTTGCGCACAATATGTACGATCATATGGTTGAAAACATAATAAAATATAGCCCCTTGAACAAAATACAGAACATGTTGATATGTTTTCTCGGCTTTTATAGCATAAATATGCAAATGTCCTCAATTCCAGTGATGCATACGCCTAAAGACAGATATATATATATATATATATATATACTTTCTCCATGTCCTAATAAATCATGACATCATGACGTGGGTGTTGAATTCCCCCAAGCCACCGGGGGCTCCCTCGCCTGTCATTTGCGAGGCGACGCTAGCGTGGGCTTGCGGGGGCCTATGGGGATCTTGGCATCCCACAACTTAGCAGCAGCAGCAGCAGCAGCAGCAGCAGCAGCACCACAGAAGCAGTAGCGGGCAGCGGGAAGCTGACCCCAGCTGCAGGCGCCCGCCGTTCCCCACCGGGCCTGGGCCTGTCATCAGGACCACGAGGACAACCGGAGGGGGGGGGGGGGGGTTTTTGTTGGTTGACGAGAGGAGTGAAACGATGCCTTGGTTTTTGCCTTTTCTTCACTTCTCCGACCCCAGGATGTTCTCACTTCAGCACCAGAAGAACCCAATTAAACCCAACAGCCTCCTCCTCTCCTCGCGTAGAGTGCGGGGAGAGAGAGAGCGAGAGAGAGAGACAGCGAGAGAGACAGAGAGAGAGAGAGAGAGAGAGAGAGAGAGAGAGAGAGAGAGAGAGAGAGAGAGAGAGAGAGAGAGAGAGAGGATGGTTCCCGGAAACCACGTGCAGAGCCTTCTTGACTGAACTTGAGGCAGAAGCGAACACGGTGTCCACACAGCAGCCCCACCCGCCCCGCCCCCCCGCCATAAAACACCAGCCCACATCACTGGAGTCTGGTCAGCCAGCCTGCACATGAAAGAGGCTTTGACATCACCATGGAGACCCAAATTAGAAACATGGCCGTGGTGTGGGCGCACGCTGTACGGGTGCTTTGGTCTCGGTAACCTATTTAGGACTACACAATTTTCTGTGTGTGTGTGTGTGTGTGTGCGCGCGCGCGTGTGTCTCGTATTACGGTAAATCAGACGATGAGTTGATAATTCACATTCTATGATTTCAGCGCGTGCGGTATCGGGGAGCAGGGGTGTAACAGGGTGCGGCCGTATCGCGGCCACAGCCGAGCGCCTGGCCGCCCGTCTTTAAGAAAAATCCTCTGCCTGTGAATGTGCACACTGGCAATTATAATTTCCAGTAGTCTGCTTGGTGCTGAAAGGAGGTGACGGTTTTTTTTCGCGACGCTGAATGAGTTATTACAAGCCGCTTGTCTTTTCTTAGCATCAAAGACGCACTATTATTACATGTTATCTTGCGGGGGATAGCGAGGGCAGATATAATGATATAAATTATACGATACTATACTATACATAGGCCTATATAATAGATATATATTTATATATACAGCACCAACCATCTTTTTATTCTTGGCTGTCCAATCAATATTTGTTCCACTCTGCTGTGATAGCAATAGCCATCGAAAACACAATTATGGATGATCACATTTGAATTTTATTCAATGTTTTATTTTGCTCAGAGCACAACACGACATACAACAGACAAACAAACCAATGCATTCGGAAGGCGGAAAAAATCAGTGGATCAGATCTCAGCAATGTTTTGAACAATGTAACGGGCCGTATGCATTATCATCATCATCATCATCATCAGCAGCAGCAGCAGCAGCAGCAACCCCCGGAGAGCAACCGCCATCCATCACCCTTGCTAAGTTTCGATCGGTCCCCATTACCTGGCCCGCGACCACGACGCCCTTGGCTCCTCATCTCCAGGTTCCCCCCGTGAAAAACTGCCTTGCCCTATATCAGGCGCCGACCCTCAAGGTTAGAAGAGAGAGAGAGAGGGTAGCGTTCATCGAGACATTTTTTTTCTAAAACCGGAGCAGAGATGTAATTTAACGGCGCCATCGTTCCACAATCAATGTGGAACGACGTGGCGTGAGAGGGGAGAGAGGCTTGGTGCCCACTAATGACTTTCCTCTCTCTCTCTCGCGGCTGGGAATAGAATAGAAGTCTCCCTTATACCGACCAGGCACTCCTGTGCTCTTAAATAATTTTATTATCCGTCACTTCCATCCATCACACATTGGGGGCATATAAGTGGAGATATGAAAATGCCCTTGAAATTCTCCTGAGTGTAAACACAGTGTTTTTGGTGAACCCCCAACTGTAAAAGTGTGTGTGTGTGTGTGTGTGTGTGTATGTATGTGTATGTGTGTGTTTTTTGGGGGGGGGGGGGGGCATTGCACACATTCCCCAATCACTGTTGATGGATGAAGCTGTCGGGGTGACATGGATTTCATGGACATAGCAGGCATTTCATCGGGATTATCTTACATGAATTTCAGGCTCGCTCTTCCCTCTCTCTCTCTCCCTTCTCTCTCTCTCTCTCTCCCTGAAGGTGTCAACAGGCAAAGACAACAGGCAGAGAGGGAAACGAGAGAGAGAGAGAGAGAGAGAGACATGTCCACAGCCTTGTCGGGGAGGAAAATGGGAACGCTGAAATATACATGAAGGCCAACCAGAACAGTAGAAAAACAAACTTCAGAGCGTGATCAAGGGGTCCACCTAACCAGGGGGTGAAAGCGAAAGGCTTACGAAACATTCCCGCTTTGCCAGAGAAAAGGGGACAGTAGTATAACTGGAATGCACAGGTTGGACCTCATCAGGGCCAACCATCGCATGAAGCTCCACCCCTCTGAGATCCTTTCCTTGAGGGTGTGGGTCTCTCACTCAAACTAACACCAAACTTACAGTCATCAATAATGAGCTTAATAGACTCCATAATTGGCGTCCCCTCGGGGGGCCCGAAGATTCCAGGTTGGGGACAACGTCTCCCACTCCTGTTCCTGCTGAACTGAGCCAGTTTTCTGGCAAAACACTGATACCAGTTCAGTAGGCACGGGAGGGGGAGACCCGGTACACTGGTATGGAGGCGGGAGTGGACTCGCCGGCACTCAGCACTGTCTGGGATGGGATGGATGGATGGTGCAGGTTCCTTAGACACAAACTCAAACACTGCATCCACATGAGGGATGGGGGTTCATTTTCAGGTCATTTTTATTGATTGATTGATATTGATACCATTTTCGAGAGATAACGTCTAACTATGAGAATTGTGAAATAACATATGAGCACAATCATGACATGATTCTAATCTCTCCAGATGTAACGACACATGATCGGACCGGCTCGTCTCAAAAGCGGTATCAATGAAAAAGATGTGGGTCCACATAGAACCGGGTCTCAATCCCCATCCTCAATTATTGGACATTTTGGACTACAGGACAATTATTGGACTTATTGGACTATTAGACTATTATTGGACGTAGAATTACACGCTCAATTATTTGACTTTTTGGACTATTATTGGACTTACAGTTACACTAGGAACTCGGCTACACAGCATGCAGGCACTCTCACTGTACTGTACACTGGTCACTTATCATTTATCATTGTACTTTATCATCACTATGTTGCTGCTGCTATTTAATATTTACAAATTTTTATGCTATTATAAAAATATTACTGTACTGCACTCCCACCCGTCATGGTATTGCTATTCTTACTTGTCACTTTTTACCGTACTTATTGGGTACTTCCCTAATGGCTTTTTAGAATTGTTTTAGAATTATTTATGTTTATAAGAATACTGCAGGAGTAAATGGGGGAGTAAGCATTCCATTTGACTTGGAATGCTCAATGTTCAAGATCAAAGATTATGGCAATAATCTGTGATCTTGAATCTTGGATCTTGAATCGTGAATCCCTACAGCTGCATAGGAAAACAGTATTTCTGGGTACAGGGGTATGATATTCGAGATGAGGCGAGGGGTGCCCGGGTCCGTACCCCCGCTATTGTCTACTACCGCTCTGGTGAACCGGCGCTGGCACACACACACACACACACACACACATACACATCACGCTCAAAGTTGACCGAGGAAACGTGGGCTTGTCTCGACAGCTCACGACATTCAGGACCACATTCCTGTCATCCACACGAACCCGACACCCGTCAGACCCAAGTCACGCTGAACCCCCCCCCCCCCCCCAAAAAAAAAAAACGTATTACGATTTTATGTTCGTGTCGCACGTTACGGTGGTCGGCCATGCGTGAGGGGAGGTGAGGGGAGGTTTTAATGGACCCTTAGAAGAAGAAAAGAAAAAAAAAAACCCTCACTTCCTTCGGTTGCGTCTGGCTGACGGTTTTAAGGTAAAACACTTACGTTGCATTACGTCGGAAAGCGTTGTGTAAAAACGTGGCGCCGTTTGACCGAGGTCTGTTTAATATCGCGTGATTAAAAACCAAGGCTGGAAACGCGCCGCAGCCCCCCCATCCCAGACCCGCGCCGCGGAACCATAACTCTCGTTCATTAACACTCCCACGCTGTCGCGGGTCGCTGCCAGTCTTCCACGAGCCACCCCCCCCCACACACACACACACACACACACGCACACACACACACGCGCACGCACACACACTTTATTTTTTTCTTCATCGTCATCCAAGATCGTCAAGTTCTTTCCCGTCGTTTCACTGGAACAAATCTCCGTCGTCGGCATCAACCATTTCACCTCGGGCACTGAACTTAGCCACTGTGAACAACACATTGCAGGGATCAATGCTCACCAATTAGCTAAGCTCTGAGCCCTCGGCAAGTCACCGGCTTGCTGTGGTGGTGCTGGTGGTGGTGGTGGGTGGGGGAACTCTACTGACGAGTGGTGGTTTTCCACTGCTTCCATGCTCGGGGGCGATGGTATCCTGTAACTAACTGATTGTTACACATTCGATGTAAGAGTCAGCGCGCAACGGAGGGGAGTGTGGGTCTCCTCACTTGATTACATTCCCGCAGAAACAACATCTCCACCTCCACCTCCATCATCATCATCTCCGCCCGTTTCCTTATAAAAAAAACCTTGCGGGTCATGGTCAATCCGAGTTGTGAAATGCAATAGCCAGCCCACCGAGGACGTGGGATACGGACACGGGCGCCGTTTGAAAATGGACGGTAATCAAATGAATTTGCGTCCAACTTCCTTCCTGGCCGAATTTAAAAGCGGACCGTTTGGGACAGCTGAGGTTTCAGACAGCTGCTCTTGTGCCGTCGAGGCTTAAAGCCGGCTTTACAATTACAACTACCGAGGGAACACGGCGGTTTTTCAGCGTTCGGCCCGAGGAACGAATTCCACGAGGTAATCTAGTAAACTTTACAAGAGTCTAAAAGCATAACACCATCCGCACTTTAATATCTCACGGTGTTTATATTATTATGCATCCATGGCAACCTCCTGTGTGCTGTTGTGTCAACCTAAAATAAAAGAAGGAAAAAAAGAAGGAGGAGGAGGAGGAGGAGGAGGAGGAGAAGATGATGAGTGAGATGGCCACCGAGTGTGTCTGGGATGCCAGGCAAGCTGTGAAGGAGTGGAAATCCCTGGCAATGTGATTTTTGTTTCTCTTTGTGCACCAAATCACTGTGCCAGGAACCCACCCCGCCTCAGCCATGGTCTGGCTCCGGCCCCCCAGCTGTCCTCCGGCCTCCGGCCTCCAGCCTCCAGCCTCCAGAAACCATCCAATTCCTCTGCGACTCCAAGCTGTAGAAGAACAAGAAGAACAAGAAGAACAAATGTCATAATCAGATATCAAGAGATGGATGGAAGGATGAACAATCGGCAGATGCATATACACACACACACACACACACACATCCATGCATATTCAATGTACCGGCAACGCTGTATTGCTACGACGCTGCTCGACCAGAAGTCACCAACACAAACAAAGCGACGACACGCGATCTTACCCTGACCAATGTAAAAATAAATTTAAATAAAATGCATAATGTCCTAAAAGTCTCTCTCTCTCGCTCTCTCTCTCTCTCTCTCTCTCCTGCATCATCACACGTGGGCAGCCGGCGGCAGCGTGCGGGAAAAGGTGGATGAATGCTGAACAAAGTCCCGACGTGTGCATGGTGGTGGTTGGGAATGGGGGTGGGCGGCGGATGGGGGGGGGGGGGGGGGGGGGGGTGGCGGTGCATGAGCGATGGCGGAGAGCTGAGCTTGTGTCAGCACGGTGGCTCAGCAGCAGATGTGGAAGAAGTAGGTCGGAACACGCAGGCCTCTGCTCGCCGAGCAAGAGACTCAACTTCAACACGCCGATCGAGTAGACGAAACATAATAGTCCGTCGGGGGTTTTGGTCTGGGACTGCATGGAAACTGTCTGTCTGTCTGTCTGTCTGTCTGGAGCATCCCTGGGGCACACACACACACACACACACACACACACGCACACACACATCACCTCACATCGCACGCTGGCCACGCCTGCCTGATAGCCTAGCCTCCCCCAAAACGGGTCGTGTTTGTTTTGCTTTTTATTTGCGTCCCAAATTGTGTGCAACTGTAAAGACAGCACAGGGTTATCCACAGTTTTATTTGTTGTTTTGTTTGTTGCTGGCGAAAAAAACCCTTTTGAAGACGCATTTGGGATCGGAAAAAAGGGAAGGGAGGGAAACCCACATCCATAACTCACTTTAACTTTTCTGTTTTCACGACATCCTTCCGCCATTACTTTTTGTACTTTGTTGTGTGTTTTTTTGTTGTGTTTGTCTGTTGTGTGTCGAGCGGGGATTCCAAGGGGTTGACTCGGCGGCCAGCGGATAACGAGATGATTGTCCTGCAGCACGGAGAGAGAGAGAGAGAGAGAGAGAGAGAGAGAGAGAGAGAGAGAGAGAGAGAGAGAGAGAGGGTCAGACGTGACGTGAACCGTATCCGTCGTGTCGCCTGGCGTCTGTCTTTCTTTGAGGCCCCTTCTCCTGCTGCCCTCCGGAGGCCTCCGCTCACCGCGCCTACACATTACCGAAACCAATGGAAGATCCAACCATTCACCGTCTCAGAACTCCTCTCCTCTCTCACGGCATGCGAGACCCGTCCGCATGCATGCAAGCAAGCACGGCATTATGGATTCCTCCTCCACCACCGCATCTCTACCTTCCCCGACGGGGCTAAATTGCTAATTCTATATGATTATTCTATAACATAGACTACCTCTCCAAGTCGCAGAACGACACTTAAATATCCATTAAGAGATTTACAGTATATCCGCTTACAGTCTGTAATCGTTTCTTATGCTTTTATGCTTTTAACCGTAACTGGATGTCGACCCGGGTCACGCGATACAATACTGTTGACCACTCCGCGGGGCCTCCTCCCCTGCCTGGAATCAGCCGTGAACGTGCACATAATGTTTGTCTAGGCTAGTCTGAATCATCACGTCTTGTGCTTCATTGACTGTCTGCGTGGGTGTGGAATGCGTGTGTTTACGTGTGTGTGTGTGTGTGTGTGTGTGTGTGTGTGCGTGAGTGTGTGTTTTAGAAAATGCGTGGATTGAGTAATTGCCCTCCTGTGTCATTCGACTATAGCCGTGGGTGTAAGCGGTTACGGATTCGCTTTTATTTGGCGGATTTGTAATGTGCGGGTGATTTGCAGGCAGGTTAGCGAAAAATCTTTTTTGTTGTAGTTTCTTGTTAAAGTTCGTTATTGCATATCCTCATTATAGCCCGTCCGACAAATGTGCTTTTTTTTGTGAGTATCTTTTCGAGAAACAGAAGCAGGTGTGATTTTTTTCCGTTTACAATTGGCGGTTAGAGTAGCAGTCGGGTAATATGCACATTTGGGTGTGTGTGTGTGTGCGTGTGTGTGTGTGTGTACGTGTGTTGCAGTATGACTATGTGGTTCTGTTTATGAATGTTGAGTGTTTTGCATGAATGGGCTTGTGTGTGTGTGTGTGTGTGTCTGTGTGTGTGGCTATGTGTAAACGTGAGTGAGTGAGTGTGTGTGTGTGTGTGTGTGTGTGTGTGTGTGTGTGTGTGTGTGTGCGGTGCGGTGTGTGTGCACAAGTGTGCGAGAGAAAGAACATTTCGAGATATTGGCTCAAAGGGAGTGGTCCGTCCTCTAATATTCAAGTGTTTCTATGGAGGGCGTGCAGGTGTGCAAATACAAAATGCTTTATTTATAATGTAATTCCTCTTATTAATCACCGACTATGCAAACCAAACAAATTACATTATATCATTAATATAGCAATATATAAATATTATATTTTTCAGTTTTGTGGAACCCATGTGGGCATACAAGCCCCACTCCCCTCCCCCCCCACCCCTAACCCCCACCACCTAACCTCCTGACCCCAGCCTGGCAGCAGTATAGGGAGCCGCCCTTAGCGCCGCGAAGCGCTAATCACAAACCAGTCCTTAAACAAATACGGCGGGATAGCATGTTAATGGCGGCGAGCGGGGGGGGACAAACACCAGCCAAAGCGATTTCCATGTTTCCATGGCAGCAAAACAAAAGCCGCCGTTGTGTGTGTGTGTGTGTGTGTGTGTGTCTGCATGTGCGTGTGTGTGTGTGTGTGTGTGTGCAGATTATGAAAGCATAAGGCCACGTCGTCGTCGTCGTCGTCGTCGTCGTCGTCGTGGCGACTACGTGCGATGCCAAGACGCCGTTGCCCGATCATAATTCGCAACCTAATGCTAAAAGTTATAATAAGCGTACACAACGAGTCTCTGAAGGCGCGGACCAGACCAGCGCTCCGGATTTAGAAAGCGTGAGCGTTTGCAGTCTCCGGGCTGAGAGGAGGAGTGACCTCATCCTCCCCGCAACCCCACCACCCCACACCTCCTTCTCCTCCTGGAGGAGAAATTGCTTGTCGGGCAGAAGGCGTGAGGAGGTGAGAACAGGAGAGAACAAGTCATAAGCGAACAGGGCGCTGGTGGTGAGCGGGAAAAACACTGAGGCTCAGGCTGTGGAGGCCAACTCCCAAAAGAGGAGAAGAAGAAGAAGAAGAAGAACGTACGTAGGCAAAATGGCGAGGAATTAGCCTTAGCCTTGAACACACGGGCAGTCGCTGTGGTGGCGGTTACCCGCGCGCAGGCTGGGCGGTCAAAGTGATGAGTGCAGGTGTACGCTCTCAAGTTCACATCTCGATGTTTCCTGCGTGCGGACTGTGGTGACGCGGTCTGTATCGTACGTCAGCGCCACTGCTGCTGGGTCGTTGATCCCACGAATAGAAGGCAGACAGAGAGAGAGAGAGAGAGAGAGCGAAGAAGAGAGAGAGAGAGAGAGCAGAGAGAGAGAGACCCAGAGAGAGAGAGAGGGGGAGAGGGAGGGATGGGGCAAGAGAAGAGGAGAACCAGAGAGAGAGAGAGGCCAGAGAGAGAAGAGAGGGGGAATCCGAGAGAGAGGGAGATAAAGAGATAGAGAGAGAGGGAAAGAGAGAGAGAGAGAGAGAGAGAGAGAGAGAGAGAGAGAGAGAGAGAGAGCAAAGAGAAAGAGGAAGCATAGCGAGGGAGAGAGAGGTAGAAGAGAGGAGAGCAAGAGCAGGAAGCAGAGAGGGAGAGAGAGGTAGAAAGAGAGAAACAACAGATGACAGAGAGAGGGAACAGTAGGAAACAGAGACAAAGGAATATAGTCTAGTCTAATGGCAGGGCCGGAGCTCCAAGTTTCCGGTTTTAAAAGCCCTGGTTTAATGGACGCCACATTATACTGCCTCCTCCTCCTCCTCCTCATCCTCCTCCTCCTCCTCCTCCTCCTCCGCCTCGCTCTGTCTGCTCAGTGTGCAGAACAGATGTTGCTCCAGAGCGCACTGGGGCTCCACTGTAAACGGCTCCACTGTAAACGGCACACTCGGACACATTCCTGTTTTGTGCCTGAAACGGGCGAGCTGCGCGAGAGAGAGAGAGAGAGAGAGAGAAGAGAGAGAGAGAGAGAGAGAGAGAGAGAGAGTTTTATCCGGGATGGGGGCGGGGGTGTGGGGTCGGGGGGGATAATTCGAAGCAGAGGCCCCCGATTTCCCCCCCCCCCGACTCCCGATTCTCTGAACTCTGGGTCACCGAGATCATCGTAACCCCGCGCGACCTCCCCCACTTCCGTGACCGACGAGGCCCGAAAACTTGACCAACAACTCACCCCTTCCAACCACACACACACACACACACACACACACACACCGACTCCCTCCTCCCTCCCCACCACACAGACAGTGTGGAGGATTGAACACATGGTGAAAGATCAAAGAGAGTCACAGAGCCTGGTGTGTGTGTGTGTGTGTGTGTGTGTGTGCCATGTGTGTGTGTCTGTGTCTCACACACCACACACGACAGGTTACTACTACCTCCTCCTCCTCCTCCTCCTCTTCCTCTTTGCCTCCTCACCAGGTATTTGCAGCAGGAGCCCCCCCCCCCGCGGGCATTAAAAAGCCATTAGCGATGTTTGGGTGCAGCACGGGAGACCCAAGCTTCATTACTCAGCCCATTAGGTCACTCAGCCTGGGCCCAACACCCCGGAACCGTCCAGAACCCCCCCAGAACCACCCAGAACCACCCAGAACCACCCAAGAACCACCCGGAACCTCCCAGAATCACCCCGAACCGCCCAGAACCACCCGGAATCACCCCGAACCACCCAGTGTTAATGACATTTGTAATTTGTATGTAATTTCATGCCAAATCGATCTTTTATAAAATAAAATCGCACCAGATGTTTGAATCTGATCTCATTTGTCAATCGTGATTTAGTAAAACGAATGCTGCGGTCGCTCATGGTATAGCCATTATGATTTAAAAGGATTTAGGTATCACACAGCTAACACACAACGGAATAGAAAGTGATACACTACGTGTGCGAGCGTGTGTGTGTCTGTGTAATAATGAAAGACATCCAGCCCTCTTGGCAGCAACGTGATTGATCATAATGTATAACGGGGGGAAATGGCATAGCTGCTGGATAAAAGCCCGGGCACCATCTGATGAGAATCTGATCTGAGCGCTATAGTACCTTCGGCTAGCTGGGCTATTAGCTAATAGCGGCTGATAGCGCGATAACACAGTGGGCGAGGTCGCGGAAACGTGGAGCGAAACCTCATCCACGTCCAGGGTAACAAGGTAACAAGACAAATCGCTCGGAAAATAGATTTAAAACGTGGAAAGGGAGGAGTGGAGAGGGCAGAGTAAGTGTGCTCGGATGCGAAGGAGACGACTTGCGGTTGATGAGTCAAGGTATTGAGGCCAATTAGTGGTGGAGGAATCACACACACACACACACACACACACACACATACACACACACATGTACACATACACACACACACGCACACACATGCCGTGGGGTTCATCCAAGGACACTGACGTGTATTAATAGAACAAATGATCAAAATCGGAGGTATTTGCGTTACGCCCAACACACGCTAGCCCAAACAATGGCTCAGCCAACAAAAGATTGTACTGGGCTTTGATTTTTTATCTTTGATTTCCTTGCCATGCAAGGGCACAGCATCACGTTAATCATATGAGTAACTCTCCTTAACGACATGATCCGCATCATGTATTCCATGATATATATATTCCATATATATATTTATATATCACTGTATTCTATAATACATTGCATAGCCTCTATAGCACATTTAATTACTGTAAGATGCATATGAATGCATTATGAATAAACTCCTTCACGACATGACCTGCATGTATTCCATTTATAATGCATCGCCTCTGTATACGTTTAATTACTTTACTGTAAGAAGCCCCGCCCGCGCCCTTCCCTCCCTCACCTCCCTCCCTCCCTCCTATCTGACACCTGTACAGTAAATCAGATAAGGGATTGTAAAAGGGGGCGGGCCTCACACGTAGCCGCCGGCATAGCGTGTGAGGAGGCGGCCCGGTGGGGGGGGGGGGGGAGGTGGGGGTGGGGAGGTTGGTGTGTTTCGGATCGTGACCCCCTGTCACCGCCAGGGCTCCCTCCCACTGCAAGCATGCGATCGCTGCTCCACAAACCCAGGCCTGTTTTTTCCACCACACATGGCTCCAATTGAACGCCTGCTGCTGCTGCTATTGCTGCTGCTGCTGCTGCTGCTGCTGCTGCCGCTGCTGTTCCCGGGGCTCCACTAAACAAAGCGGCTCGACAAACCTGATTATGAAATCAATGGCTGGCAAAACATATTGGACTGACACCGCCACTGCACTGGGGCCCTGTCTCTCTCTCTCTCTCTGTTCCCTCTCGCTCTCTCTCTCTCTCTCTCTCTCCCTCTGTCTCTGTTGCTCTGTGTCTCTCTGTGACTCTCTGTGTCTCTCTGTCTCTCTTTTTCTCTCCCTCTCTCTGTCTCTGTCGCTCTGTGTCTCTCTGGGTCTCTCTGTCACTCTGTGTCTCTGTCTCTCTCTCTCTCTGTCCCTCTCTGTCTCTCTCTCTCGCTCTCTCGCTCTGTTTCTCTGTTGCTCTCTCTTTATTCCTCGCTGTCTGTCTCTCTGTGTCTCTGTCTCTCTCTCTCTCTCTCTCTCTCTCTCTCCCTCTCTCTCTGTCACTTTGTGTGTGTGTGTGTGTGTGTCTCTCTCTCTCTCCCCCTCTCTCTCTTTCTCTATTTTGCGTGCTCTCTCGTTCTCTCAGTAAAGTGAGTCGGGAAGGTAACAGGGCCTATGGGTTGATTATATGGGTTTGGTTCCAAGGGGGTCACATCACAGCATGGAGCATGGCCCTTGTAGCGCTTGGCAGATCCCAAAGCGTTGGGTTGGGTTGGAGTCCCCGCACACCACCACCACCACCACCACCACCCACGGAGGAGCCCTGCTGGTGAGACACTCCAAAGGACCCCATAAGTGTAAATTAAAGGGGAACTTTGCTGCTCTTCTTCAACCGTATCTCTATCGGTCTGCATCAGGGATGGGGAGTGTGGAAAACGGCCGCAGTGGTTGCCTCTGGGGCGCAGCAAAATGGGGTCATCTCATCCGAGGACGGAGTGACGGAGACCAAAGTAGCAGGGAGACCTGGGCTCAGGGCAGCGTATGAGAAGGGTAAACATTGTTAATTTGCATATGCAATGATACAAAGCCGGTGGGCAAGTTCTCCTTTAGCAATTCATTGCTTGTCTCATTTGGGGAGCTATCAGCACACTGCATGGTATGTGTGTGTGTGTGTGTGTATTGCTCTGTGTGTGCTGTGGTGTGTGTGTGTGTGTTATTGCCCTGTGTGTCTGCCTGCGTGCATCTGCGTATGATTGCCTGTGTGTGCGTATGCGTGTGTGTGTGTGTGTGTGTGTGTGTGTGTTAACAGCCATGTGTTTGCGCTCTCGCCCCCAACAGCACCAACAAGAGGGAAGCTGTTTACTACTCGGCTGGTCATAAAAAGTAAATATGCGTCAGCCGGGGAGAGACTATCAAAGAGGCCTTCATTTAGAGCGCGCCAGAGAGAGGGAGCTTGGATGTGTGCTGTAATTGGCTGGCCTCAGACAGCACTACACTGTGTGGCGGCGGCGGTGCTGCGGTGTGGCCCGGGCCGGAGAGGGCTTAGGGAAACCATGCTGTCTCCACACTTAACACTTCTTCCGTTGATCTGAAGAAGGGAGGGGGGGGGGTGGGGGGTGTGGGGGGGGGGGGGTGGGGGGCTAGGATCACGGCTGGGGGTGGGGGTCGGGGTTGGAGGCGGGGGGTGGGTTGGGGGTGAGGGATGGGGGCGGCGGTGGGGGCGGGGGTTGGGGGAACACACAGGGTCAAGCAGGCGAAACATCCGAGAGGGTCGTGCGTGTCACACACGCACATACGTGCAGACACCACATACTGTATACGTGCACGCACGCGCACGCACACACACACAACACACACACACCACACACCACACACACGCACGCACTGTATATGCCACACACACACGCACACACATGCACGCCACACACACACACACACACCCGGAGTAGACACTCATTCAGTCACACGAACAAATCTGTGAGTTATGCAGACACATTGCCCGTGGACATAGCACATACTATACATGGACACGCCTCCGCCCTTAAGTGCACGTAGACATGTAAAGAATGGCAGACATGTGCACCCGAGTACACACACACACACACACACACACACACACACACACACACACACACATCCCAACAGATGACACCCACGGAAGAAGCCAACCCACGAAAGACAAACATCTGTTAATGGTTCCTGTGGTAACGCCCTCGTCAGAATTGTCAAGGGATGTGTAATGTGCCTCCTAATATTTCTGGGGCATTTTCAACACACAAGCAAGATGAGTGCACTGATTCCACTGATTCCACCCCCGTGGTCATGATTTCCAAGTCAAGTCAGGTCAGTTGTATTTGTATAGACCTTAATCACAGTTACAAGTCTCAAAGGGACTTCCAGGCCATATGATTATGTGCCACGTGAGGGCTAAGAAACGACTCCCTTAATTAACAAGGAAGACGTGATCCACAGCGCTACCTTGTCGGAGACGACGGTTCTCAGTACTAGTAGCAGTACTGTAGTATTTGACTTGTTATTGACATAAGTACTT